>JAJEJO010002254.1:0-33184 GCA_020662805.1 Glaucomys volans | reverse complement strand
ACAGAAAAGCTCTAAGACCAGATGACATAAGAAAATAGCAGAGGAGCCGGATGTGGTGGCGCATGCCTGTAATCCAAGTGACTTGGGAGGCTGAGGCAGGAGGATCGCGAGTTCAAAGCCAGCCTCAGCAACTTAGCGAGGCCCTTAGCAACTCAGTGAGACCCTGTCTCTAAATAAAATACAAAATAGGGCTGGGGATGTGGCTCAGTGGCTGAGTGTCCCTGAGTTCAATCCCTGGTTCCAAAAAAAAAAAAAGAAAATAGCAGAGAAGAATGGTCCTTGTTCTGAGAAGTGACTTGACCACACCAGCCCCAGGGACACAATCCCAAGCATCTGCCTAGGCCTGGGAGGGGCCTAAAGAGCTTTGTCCCTTGTTTTCCTCATAAAACAGACACAAATAAATGTCATGATGAGTAAGAAAAATCCCATGCAGGCCACATCTGCCCCTCCTCCCCCGGTGTGAGCACTGGTTCATTCTTGTTTTCCAAAGAGGAACTACTTCCTTCCCGGCTCAGGATAGCAAAACAACGAAGAGGAAATGGTGGCCATGTGCAGCCTTGAGTCCTGTCTGACCATCATGGTAGCTCTGGGATTCCCAGCCAGATGGACTGGGGTGGCCAGATCTGGTGAGCCTTCCGAAGGAGGGAGAAGCGCTTGAGAATGACAGCTGAAGCAGTCTCCACAACAGGATTGCAGACCCAGCGACACTTCCCAACATCACCAAAGATTGATGCAAATTGGTTTGGTTCTGACCCTGTCACACCAGGAAGGATAATGATTCCAGTAGCGCTGGGCGAGGGAGGGGCACCGATGGGGGCTGCAAGGATTGGTGTCTCACTTCACATCTTCATTAATGATCTGAAAGACAGGGGTAAACAGCATGCTAATGAAACCTGCAGATGATTGGTGTTACAAACCCCAGAGAGGACAGAGAAATAGCACCGCGAGACCCAGAGAGCTTAGAAATATGGGCCGGAGATTGTCAAATGAGATTCGTCCTAGGAAAATGAAAGCCGACGTGTCAGGGAGGAATGATGGAGGCGCATCTGGGCGGGGGCCTGCGAACCTGGAAAGCAGACGGGTGGCAGGGTCAGACGGGTGTGTAAGGGAAGGTTTGGGGTGTGTGTCTTTAGCCTGTGCCAGCTCTTGGACCCCTCTGCAAGGCTGGGCTCAGCCCTCTCAGCCATGAGCCATGTCTATTTGCCATGAAAGCAAAAAAATGCCATTTTAACCCACTTTACTAAAATGAAAGGCAAAACATTTAAAATTTTTTGCGCTCAATTATTGGGGATGGTATATTCAAGAGCAGAGGAAAGAAGAATTGCTCCATCTTCAGTGGTTTCCTATCCAATAAACATTTCTTGGAGGTATAACTCTTTCATACAAAGTACACAGATCTTAAATGAACAGCTCAGTGATTTTTTTTTTTTTTCCTGGAGCAAATCAACTTTGCCTCTCCTCACCTCGGTTTCCTCATCTGAATGAGTATAACAGCAGGACTTAGCTAAAAGCTATGCTGTGAGGATTAAATGAGATATAATAGTGAAGCCCCAGGACCTAGTAAGCACTTAGATGTAGGTGATCAATATTAGTGTTTATTACCCTACAATTTCATTCCCTAAGTACATAATTACCTTCTTAAACTCCTTGTTGGTGCCTGGATGCTGCGTAAATACTGTTTGATGGATCGATGGCAGTAGAATTCCCTTTTAATGTAAATAATTTTGTTCTTACCCAACTCAGATCTTCTTTGAATGAAATCACTTTCTTCACAATGAAACAAAAACAAGTAAAATCCTGAAGACAAAACGTTCCACTGTGAGTTTGCTAACCACACACACATGCACTGTCAGATAAATCTTAGGCCAAAGGAAATGCCAGCCTGATGATTAAGAGCCCAACTTTCGTTTCCAATCCGGGTTTGAATTAGAGTTGACTAATTGTCCCATTTGCTGTGAATCCAGGAGTTCCCTGGGACGAGGGACTGTCTTACTAATGGAATAGCTGGTCATTCTACTTTGAACCCAGGTTCTGCTACTTAATACTTTGGGGTGTGGCCTTATTGAACTTGGTTTCCTCTTCCATTAAAGGGGGACAACAACCCCTTCTCCAGGTTGTTCTCCAGGATCAAGATCATGAGATACTGTTTGGTAGTACTTAGCAACAGTACCACTAATACTACTGTTCAGTCGTACTTAGCAAATACATAATAAATGTTCAGCAAATGTTGATATAAACTGTAAGACTTCATGTAAGCGATATTGAAAAACAGGCACAAACTAGTCAGACAGTGGCAGAAGTCAGACAGTGGCTGCCCTTCCTGGGGGACTGGCTGGGAAAGAGCTCAAGGGAACCTTCTGCGGGGGAAATGCTGAGCTTTGAAAATAAAACTCTTAGAAATAAACATCATTTTTGGGTAACCATAAGTGTTTTTCTTAACCCTGTTGGTTATGTAAATAAGTCAGAGAGGAGAAAATAAATTTATTTTCATGGGGTTAATTAAAATAAGTAAAAAGACCTTTATTTATTCCCTTTCTTATACAGACTCCACCTATAAAACAAAGGCTTCTGTTTTTCTGTGCTCACTGTCCTTCCAGCCTCTGTTTACGCAGACACTTGCTCAGTCATGATCATTATGACCTTGATCTGAGAACCATCTTGTGGTTGTTAGTTTGCTCTATCTCTTTCCTTTTTGATGTGAGCAAATCACTCCTCCATAGCCAGTGGGGCACGTAACACCCCAAGAGGACTTTCAAAGCTAGTACCTCACTCCTTCCTCAAGGCGTCACTGCTGTGAAGATAGTCACCAAGTAATTGAGACCTTCAAGAATACACAGTCTTGCCAGGCACCATAGGGCACACCTGTAATCCCAGCAACTCAGGAGGCTGAGGCAGGGAGATCACAAGTTCAAGGTCAGCCTCAGCAACTTAGCAAGACCCTAAGCACCTTAACAAGACCCTGTCTCAAAGTAAATAAAGGGCTGGGGATATAGCTCAGTGGTAAAACATCCCTGAGTTCAATCCCCAGTACTAGAAAGGAAAAGAAAAAGAATACATAGTCTTGCCAGGTGTGGTGGTGCACACCTGTAATCCTAGCTAAGGCAGAAGGATTTTAAATTCAAGATCAGCCTGGGCAATTTTGCAAGACCCTGTTTCAAAATGAAAAATGAAAAGGTTGGGAATGTACCTTAGTGATAGAGCACCCCTGGGTGCAATTCCCAGTATCCACCCCCCAAAAAACAGAATACAGTCATTTTTAATTCCAACTCTGTGTATACATCAAACAGCAATGAGTGTCGATGTCCGTCAAAAGACACTTGGAAGAATGCTAACAGCAACTTCGTTCATGCAAGCCAAACACTGTCAAGAAAAAAAAAGTCCAACAACAGGAAAATGGATAAATTGTGTATTCACATGGTGGGATGGAATGCTAGTTGGCAGTAAAACCCAACGAACCACTGTACTGCTCTCCACAGCAACACGTATGAACCGCACAAACACAAGGCAGGGGAGATGACAGCACAGAGCTAATTTGGGATGAGAGGTCAGAACAGTGTTTAACTTGGAGTTTTGACTGGAAATGGGCACAGGGGACCTTCTGGGGGTCTGGAAACATTCTCTCCTGATGGAGTGGTGGTTATATAAGTGTGCAAGGGTGAGCATTACCTTTCTGGGCCTCTAGTCATTGCGTACTTCACTGCATGTAAGCTGCACCCCAAAACAAAAGGATTTAAAATCCTTGGAGCCTCTAAAGGGAAACACTGGTGGAAGCTGATGGTTTCTATGTTTCAAACCCCAATACCATGGGAGTTATTTGGGGTGATAACATGGTGGGATAGGAAGAATGTCAGGCTCCTCCTAGACTCAGAGGAGTCAGAAGGAAGGACAGAGGACAGTCACCATGTTCCTTTGGCAGCTGCCTGTCATGCTGACTGAGCACAAGTCTGGGGGCCTGTCCTGTGACCTTGATGTGGGGAAGGGCTATTAGCCAGACCCCAGGGATCCCAGACGCTTCGTAATTGGATTTTCTTGTGAGGGCGCCCCGTGGTGTGTCCACCCCTTACTGAGAATTCAGAGCAAGGATCAGGTCTATGCTTCTGTGTTTATTCGGAGCGTGGCATGTCATGGGTGCTCAGTACAGAGTTGCCAAGTGGATGCCCGAATCCACAGCCTCCAGTCACCCAGGTGGATCTACCACCACCTCAAAGCCAAAGATATGCTTTCTTCCTTACTGGGTCAGCCAGGCTCTCCTTCCTTAAAAAAATACTGGCACTTCCAGGTGAGCTACTTGCATCTACCATGTGCATTTGGTCCGTCCAGTTCTGATTCTGCTAGAAAGGGGCTCCAGTTCTTTCAAGAAGCAAGTTTTCCAGGATTCTTCTAAATTTCCTCCTCAAAAAGAACCTGCGTTTACATTACAGGGTGTCCATGGCCATCTCTAGGTTGGGCATTCCCTCATATGGAGGTCAGGAACAGCTGGACTGTTTGGCCTTTTGAAGAGTGTGCTATCCAGGTGGGCAACCATTAGCCACATGTGACTATGAAGTCTAAATTCAAAGTAAATACAATAAATACAATAAAAAATTCAGTTCCAACAGAGGTACCCATGTGCTCCTGCCATGATATGAGGCAACTTGAGGGGAGCCTTGCTAGAGCCTGCACCATGCTGTTTAGACTTTGAGATTCCAAAATGGTGAGTTAAATAAACCTCTTTTATTAAAAAAAAAAAAAATCAAGCTGGGCACAGTGGTGCATACCTGTAATTCCAATGGCTCAGGAGACTGAGGCAGGAGGATCACAAGTTCAAAGCCAACCTCAGCAACTTAGTGAGGCACTAAGCAACTCAGTGAGACCCTGTCTCTATTAAAATACAAAAAGAGGCTGGGGATGTGACTCAGTGGTTAAGTGCCCCTGGGTTCAATCTCTGGTACCAAAAAAAAAAAAAAATCAGTTTCTATTTGTACTAGCCACATCACAATGCTCAGTAGCTACACATAGCTACCAGCTACCACATAAGAGAGTGCAGGACTACATGCATTTCCATCATCATAGACGGTGATGGAGTCTAGAAGATTTTCAAATCCTCCTGGAGGCTTTAGGAGACTGGAGGAAGGAATTAGGTGGGTAGGATGGTTCTCACCCCAGATAGCCAGAGCTGCTCTGCCTATAAATTCAGATTTCAAGTTAGAGTTCATTTGGGGAAAAGGTTATATTGCTTTTTAATTTTCATATACTTTTTGGGAAGGTAATAAATACAAACCATATTTAAAATAGATTGTGGCCCAGCGCGGTGGCGCATGCCTGTAATCCCAGCACTTGGGAGGCTGAGGCAGCAGGATCACGAGTTCAAAGCCAGCCTCAGCAACTTAGCAAGACCCTAAGCAACTCAGTGAGACCTTGTCTCTAAATAAAATACAAAATAGGGCTGGGGATGTGGCTCAGTGGTGGAGTGTCCCTGGGTTCAATCCCCAGTACCAAAAAAAAAAAAAAAATAGATTGTGAAAAATACATCTCTTCATCATACCATAACCTTCAGGCCATTAGTGGCTAACCTATAGGAATTGTGCACAGATTTACACTTGGCTTTCTTTTCTTTTTTTTTTTTTTTTCTTAGTACTGGGGATTGAACCCAGGGGTACTCCACCATTGAGCCATATCCCCAGCCCTATTTTTGTATTGTACCCGGCCTACACTTGGCTTTTTTCCCTTGGATTTTTATTTTTTTGTACCAGGGATTGAACCCAGGGATGCTTAACCACTGACCACATCCCCAGCCCTTTTTAATATTTTATTTAGAGACTGGGTCTCACTGAGTTGCATAGGGCCTTACTATGTTGTTGAGGCTGGCTTTGAACTTGTGATCCTCCTGCCTCAGCTTCTTGAGCCACTAGGATTACAAGCAAGCACCATCGGGCATGGTTTATCTTGAATCTTGATCATACTGGTACATGTAGATTTAACAGCTATATAAGATTTCATTGTATGGATGAACCATACCCTGTGATGGACATTTAGGTTGTTTCCAGTCTTCTGACGTTGTAAACTATGTTGGAATGAACAAATATCCTTGTATTTAAATCTTTG
The DNA here is from genome assembly GCA_020662805.1 of Glaucomys volans. NCBI lineage: Eukaryota > Metazoa > Chordata > Mammalia > Rodentia > Sciuridae > Glaucomys > Glaucomys volans. Next base: position 27,100 of record JAJEJO010002254.1, on the reverse strand, counting down.
TGCATGTACAAATATGTCCACAAAATATATCACTAGTGGTGGAATTGCTAGGTCAAAAGCTATGTGCATCTTTCACTTTTATATATATTGCTAATTTTCCCCTAAAGAAGTTGTGACAAGTCCTTTTCCCCACTTCCTCAAGCTCATGCTAGGATCAGGCATGCAGGTTTCCTGCAAGGTAACAGGGACTCCCCTTGGGAGGGGCTCCATGGCCTCCCATAACCTGGAGGCCCATTCTAGCCACTAGTTGCTTTTCATGTCACTTCTTTTTGCTGCCAAGGATAGTTAGCATTTAACTGAGTCACCAGGCCCCCACGTACTGACCTGGATTCTTTACTTCAGTGTCTCATTGACTCTTCATAATGACCTCCTGAAGGTCCCATTGTTATCAGGTATCGTTATTATTATTCCCATTTGACAGAAAAGAAGCCTGAGATTTTGAGATTAAATCATTCACCCAGGGCTGGGGATATAGCTCAGTTGGTAGAGTGCTTGCCTCGCAAGCACGAGGCCCTGGGTTCGATCCCCAGCACCGCAAAATAAATAGATAGATAGATAGATAGATAGATAGATAGATCATTCATCCACCGTCACCGAGCTTTAGTAACAGAGCTGGGATCTAAGCCCAGGCCTGCCCAGGTTTCCCCACACACTGACTTCCCCTTGGCCCTCCTCCTGCCACGGACACCAGGGTTTTCCCCTCCACTATTATTATCCCCCCTAACCTGGGTGCCTTTGCCCAGTACCTATGAGCCCTCCATTCCTGATCCCTGTCTCCTCCCAGGGCCAGGGCAGCACCTCATCCTTTGCTGCCTTAGTTTCCTCTATTCTTGGCCTTGGGGCTGCCCCACCTGAACCCGAGTCTGCCCAGCCCTTCCCAGGTGATCACCTCAACGAGGGGCTTGGAGAGCCCAGGAGAGAGACGCAACGGCTCCCATCACCTGACCCTACTCAGCCAATTCACGAAGACAAGATGTCAAGTTAATGAGCCTGTGGGCCTCTAATTAGCTGTCAATTACCTCAAATTAATCAACTCCTCGCCTAATTAAGCATTATCGGCAGGTGGGCACAAAGCAGACCATTGTGTGGGAGCCATGAGAAAAGCTGGGCTGGCAAACTTGGTTAGGATCAGCACTGTGCACTGTGCCCGCCACCCCACAGAGCTCAGCTCCCGGCCCAGCTGAGAGGCACCACCGCCACAGCCCTCTGCCACCACTGTCCCCATACACTGGGGTCCCCGGGGACCTCCTGGGAAGCTGAATAGACTGGGAGGGAGGTGCAGAACCTAGAGGCAGGGGGACAGCTTTGGGGAACGGGGCCATAGGAACTTGCCCATGGAGAAGGGCAAGTGCGGGTAGCCAGGTTCAGAGTGGGCCAAGGGGAAGCCAGGTCGTGGCTGGGAGTCCAGCCTTGTGTGGGCAGGCAGGGCTGCCTTCCAATCCTGACCCAGCTACTTGTGAGCACTCTCACCTCAGGAAGTGGCTTAATTTCTTTGAATCACATTTTTCATCTTAAAAAATGAGAGTAAACCAGGCGCAGTGGCGCACTCCCGTAATGCCAGCAACTTGGGCGGCTGAGTCAAGAGGATGGCAGGTTCAAGGCCAGCCTGGGCAATTTAGCAAGAAAGATGAAAAGGGCTGGGGATGTAGCTCAGTGGTATAGGGCTTGCCAGACTCTGGGGTTCAATCCCCAGAGTCACACAAAAAACGTTTAAGACTTTCCTGAGTCTCAGTGAGGGCTCTCATGCATATGAGCACCTGTCACATGGTAAGTGTTCAGTGTGTTCAACAGTGACGACAGTGGAGGTGGTGGGTCAGGTTCACGGTGCTTCACTAAGAACTACTCCAGCTGCAGTGTATCCTCAAATTGTGAACCCCCAGCTTTACGTAGCCTCCAGCTTTCAGTGCACCCCTGAAAAATGTGAGTGGGCTGCTCAGGACACTCTAGGTGCTGACTGCTGGCTACCACTTCCTCTTCACCCTGCCCCACTACCCAGCACGTCCAAGTACCCAGGCTCAGGCGGCCCTTCCACTCCCGAAGGACCCTGGATGCCACGGAGCTCGCAGAGGTGACCACAGGTCTCTAACTAAATGCCAGGAAGAAGGCAGGCGAGGGCCCTTTTCCCTGGGATCTTGGGGCTGAAGGGCCTAAAGGCAGCCCTTGGGCATTGAGTTCATGTCCTGAGTATGGTCCTGGCAGCTGAACGGGCTTCCTACTCTTGGCACAGAGCAGGTGAGGCTAGGAGTCAACTGGGCCGCTCCTCACCCCAGTAATAGTCAAATGCCCCCACGCCCATGCCAATTCCACCCCCTCCCCGACCCCATCCACTCTTTTAATCCATATTCTCTACCTCAACCCTGGCCCAGGACAGCCTTTCTCTGCCTCCTGGGGCGGGCAGCAGAGGCCCTCATCCTCTGTGAAGGTTTGGCAACATCTTCCCCTCCCCCCAGCAGAAATCACTCAGTCATTAAGCAAACATTTATTGTGCCTACAAATTAAAGCTCACAGTCTACAGGGGAGATGGTGGAGGTAAACACAAACTGTTAATGCAGCTCTGGAGACTCGAATAACAGAAGGGAGCTAGCACTTACTAAGTGCCTACTGTGTGCTGGCATGAGTGGCAAGTAATTCAATGAACATACTATAATTGTACTGTTATGTCTAATGAATTATTGATCAAGGTAGATAACACAGCTGGGCATGGCACATACCTGTAATCCCAGCTACCAAGAGGCAGAGGCAGGAGGCTCTCAAGTTCAAAGCCAGCCTCAGCAGCTTAGTGAGACCCTGTCTCTAAATAAAAATATAAAAAGGGCTGGGTGGGGTGGGGGGATAGCTCAATTGGTAGAGTGCTTGCCTCCCATACACAGGCCCTGGGTTCAATCCCCAGACCCCCCCCCACACACACACACACAAAAGGCTGGGGATGTGGCTCAATGGTTATGCACCTATGGGTTCAAACCCTGATATCAATAAAAGAACATTATATGTATGCATCTCTTATTTTTCACCAGTGAAAGTAAAATATACTATCCTTCTTTTTTTAAACTAATATTGTTCCACACCAGGATGTGTGAGAACAGAGCAAGGTATTCCATTCTATGAATGTACACCTTTTTTTTTCTTTTTAAAACTATGTAAGATCATCAGTCAAGAGGATCCTAGGGAGATAAGGTGATTAGATGTCAGACGTATCTTGCCTGAGATCCTGAAACAGGATATTAACCAAATACTAAAGTTTGAATGAAGCCTGACCTTTAGTTAGTCATAATGTGTCTATTTTACTTCATTTATTATAACAAAGGTAGCATCCTAATGTCAGAAAATAGGGGAAATTGGTGGCACCTGCTATAATTCCAGCTACTCAAGAGGCTGAGGAAGGAAGACTGCAAGTTTGAGGTCAGCCTGAGCAACTTAGTGAGACTCTATCTCAAAATAAATAATAAAAAAGAGCTTGGGATGTGCTTGTAGAGCATCCCTGTGCTTATAGAGCATCTCGAGTAAAAATAAATAAAGGAAATGATGCAAGGTATATGGGGCTACACAACTTCTCCATCTAAAACTGTTTTAAAGATGAAATTTATATTTAAATCATTTAAAAACATATAGATGTAGAGATTAATAAAGTATCAATTCATGTAAAAGCAGTTTTGAGGGCCTAGTACTTTGGGGTCACTGTGACTTGGTCTCCTGAGTCAAATAGGACAAGTACTACCAGAAGGGGAATCTGAGGATTTTTTTTTTTTAAACTTAAAAAGGTTCTTTCTGTTAAAAAGTAGAACCACTGACGTAGTCCTCCTCGTCAGCTGACCACAGGAAACAGCCTAGGTTAAACTCAGGCTCTTCCAAGTACCTCTGAAGCACACAGCTGATTGGCACTAGCTGTCCATATTGGGCAAATGCTCTGGTCAGCCTCCCAGTCTCTGGGCTTTTGGCTAGTTCCTAGGTAAGCTGTCCCTCTGTGTTGTCCCTGCTTCAAGGTATTTTCATTGTAATATTTAGCTGACATACAAATTAAAGGAAAGATGGTCTTATGATGGGTGTCAGATATTGGTTAATGCCTGTAATCCCAGCGACTCCGGAGGCTGAGGCAGGAGGTTTGCAAAGCCAGCCTTAGCAATTCAGCAAGGTCCTAGGCAATTTAGTGTCTCAAAAAGGGGATGGGGGTGGGGATGTGACTCAATGTTAAAACACCCCTGAGTTAAATCTCCAGTACCAAAAAAAGGGGGAGCCTTTTAAGACCCCTAGAATTCCTCCCCTCTGGTGCCTTGAGGAACACCCGACTGGGCCGATTTCCCGACCGGCGCCCCAGCCCTGCCTCCGGGTCTCAGCACCCCCTCACCCCCCCCACCTCACCCCCCCCAACCCCCGGCAAGTGGCCGCGCCCGCGCTATTCGCGTATTCGAGCTATTCGCGCCATCCGCGCCATCCTCGCCATCACCACTAGAGGGAGCCGCGAACGCCCGAAGGCTCTTCCCGCAGGCCCTGCCCTTCTCCACCCACTGCGCTGGGAGAGCCAGACTCTGGCAAGATTGATTCCTCCTGTTGTTAGGCCCAGGTTCGTTGCCCTCTGGGGCTTCGACCTCCGGGACGTGCCTAGACCGGAGGTGCCGCTACTGCATCCCCTGTTCAACTCTCACCTGTGAAACCCTGCCCTGAGACTGCACACCCTCCATATTACCAGTTAGGACACAGAGAGGCTAACAGACCTACCCAGGGTCACACAGCTAAGGCACAGCACAGCCTGAAATCCAGGTCTTGGGACCTCCATGCCTCAAGGTTGTCCCTCACAGCGTCTCGAGCATCCTCACTGTAACCTTCTATCCAGGGGGAAACAGACTCAGGGCAGTGCTGGGCACAATATGTGTGGGTGGTCCTGCCAAGGGCAGGCAGAAGGCTGTCTAGGAGGCCAGCCCCCTGACAGATGACCACAGCAGGAAAGCCTGTGGGGCTCAGAGGGTGTCAGCCTGCCCCGAGTGGGGAGGGGAGCTGTCAGCGACTCTCTCCCAGGCATGGGTGACAGCTGCAGCCTTGGGTGGGAGGACAGAGGCCCCACAGGATAATAACTTTCACTCACTGCCCAAGGGCTAATCCCATTACTCTGCATGGACCCCCTGGGACCACCCTTCCTGCCCCTCCTTAATCCCCTGCCTCCCTCTGGGAACCGTCCAAGGTCCCACCAGCCCTTGCCATCCCCTGCCAGTCCCCGTCACAAGCAGACCTCATCCTTCACTCTCTGTCAGACCACCTGTGCCTAATTGCTGGGGCCCCAAAGGGACAACCAGAAGAGCTGAAGGTCCAATCTCCTTCACCTGCCTCCCCTGCCAGCCCTGATCCTGTCTGCCAGTCCCCCAAAATAGCCTCCATCTGGGCTCCTAATTTTATGAACCTCCTGTTCCTCATGGGACTTCTGGGACTTCTCAGCGCCCGTTGCAGGAATTGTCAAGAGAGAGCTTGGGAGCGCCGTGTATTCGTGTATTCGTCTGTAAACAGAGGCAGTGGCCCCGAGTTGTTCTGGTGATGCAGGGAGATGCTGTCAGCAGTCTCAGCCAGGCCTGGGGCAGGAGCCCTCCAAGGTGTCAGCTGCTGATGTGATTATTCTCAGTGGTACCTACAGCAACTTCAGTATCAAAGGAAATGCCCTAGCCTTTCGGGCAGGTGTGAGAGTGACAGATTTCGACTCCATATGCACAGTCCTCATGGGAGCCCTGGGAGCCAGCGTGCATGGTACTGGGCTCTTCTGCTCAGGTACTGAAGTTTTGCACCACCACCCCTACGAGGCAGGTTGAATTGTTGCCCCCATTTTACAGATGAGGAAACTGAGGTTAAGAGATAGGTACACAGGAGGGGTGCCATGACCCACACCTGTAATCCCAGTGACTCAGGAGGCTGAGGCAGGAAGATCTCAAATTCAAGGCCAGCCTCAGCAATTTAGCAAGGCCTTAAGCAACTTAGCAAGACCCATCTCAAAAATTAAAAAGGTACGATGTGACTCAGTGGTTAAATGCCCCTGGGTTCAATTCCTGGTACCAAAGGGGGGCAGGGGAGAGAAAGAGACAGAGACAGAAACTGGGTGTGGTGGCACATGGTGTAATCTCAGTGACTTGGGAGGTTGAGGCAGGAGGATTGCAAATTTGAGGTCAGTCTCAGCAATTTAACCAGATCCTCAGCAACTTAAGACCCTTAGTCAAAATAAAAATAAAAATGAAAAGACTTTGGAAGTAGCTCTGTGGTACTGTCCCTGGGTTCAATCCCCAGTACAGAGAGCGAGAGAAAGGGAGAGAGAGATCACCACACAGCAGTAGCTGGAATCAAGCTCTGACTCTAGAATTCTCCAGAGCATTCTCCTGCTTCTCAGGATCTACTTTTAAAAAGAAAAGCTGATCCCCCACAAAGCTTCCCCCCAAAAGTAGAATGTTCCCTATTTGCCAGAACAGGTGATGCTGTGGGGCAACCAGTCAGGGATCCCTGAGGTCCCATGGCTGGCCCAGGCCCCCAGCATACCCAGCCTGGGACACAGCCAGGAGGGCCCCTTTCACCCTGGGCCTCCCTCTCCCCCACCTTCTGCTGTTCCTCATTTACATAAATTATCTCTCCCCAATTATCCATCCAGCTGTCCCAACGGTGATCTGTGAATGAATTAAAAACGGAATATAATTTAATAATGGCTGATTAGAAGGAGATTAGTTGTTATATAAAAAGGAAAAGCCAAGAGCCAGCTAGTTGCCCTTAATCTGAGCCAATACCATCGTTATTCAGGGAAAGCTACCCTGGCCACCATCAGGCAGGCAGGCAGACATGGGAGACAAGGGAGGAGGAGAGCCCAGGTGGGCCGGACCACCCCAGAGAGGAGATGAGGGCACTGGGAGCCTGGGGTCGGAGTTCCATCTCAGTTTGGGGGCTGGGGCAGCTCCTGTGATCCCCTTCTTAGTGGGCTTGATTGGTTTCTGGGGTCCCTCGCCGTAAATTCTAGGCACCTCAAATCAAACCACTGGGCTTTCCCAAGACAGCCACTTACCCACCCCCCCAGAGAGCCCCTGACTGATCCTTATAGGCCCATGATCAGGACTCAGGAGTCTCATGCTCCCAGAACATGCAGGAGTTGGGGACCCAGACTTCCCCCCCAAAGGGATTTGCCTAAATAGGTGGTCACAGAAGGGACTGGTATTGATTGGCCCAGGAAGGCTCCATAAAGGAGGGACTGGCTGAGGCAGGAGGGTATGTGCCTGGCAGGACCTCTTTAGCCTCATCTTAGTGACTGAACCCAGCCGAGGGAACTTGTCTCTGGGAGAGGGAGCATGGCTTTTCCATCTCTGCTTTGCCAATGCCAAGTACATCCTTGAACAAATAGAAATGCTGCCTTCAAAACACCTTCTGTGATTGCTCTAGTGTAGATTGAATGTACCTCTCCATGCTCCCAAAACACCCTGCCAGTCACGGTGGGGTGCAGTGGCACATGCCTGTAATCCCAGTGGCTTGGGGGGGCTGAGGCAGGAGGATCACAAGTTCAAGGCCAGCCTCAGCAATTTAGCAAGTCCCTAAGCAACTTAGTGTTTATTTTGAGACCCTGTCTCAAAATAAAAAAATAAAAAGGGATGTGGATGTGGGTCAGTGGTTAAGCGCCCCTGGGTTCAATCTCTGGTAATAAATAAATAAGGTCAGTCACGGATATGCAGAATATCTGTTCATCCATCACCTATCTCTCATGTATTGATCCATCCATTACATCTATCATCCATGTATCCACCCATCCATCAACTATCTATCAAAATAGTTTTCTTGTTTGTTGGTTGGTTGGTGCTGGGGATTGAACCCAGGGGTGCTATGCCACCGAACCTCATCTCTAGTCCTTTTTTATTTTTTTATTTTGAGACAGGTCTTGCTAAGTTGCTTAGGCTCTCACTAGGTTGCTGAGGTTGGCCTTGAACTTGCGACCCATCTGCCTCAGTTTCCCAGGCTTCAGGTGTCACAGGCATGTGCCACTGCACCCAGCTATTCAAAATTGTTTTAAAGGAAATGAATGGAGACAGAGCATGTGGTTAAGAGGACAGGCTGAGTCAGGCTGCCTGGGTGAGCCCCAGGTTCACTGCTTGCTGGTCGGTGACCTGGGCATGTTGCTGATCTCTCCAGGCCTCAGTTTGCTCATCTGTAAAACGCATGTGTGTAACCATAGTTCCTACCTCATAGGCTCTTGTGAGGATTGAATGGGAGAATAGAGGACAAGCACTCAGAACTGCCCCCAGTGCCTGGCGAGTGCTTTATAAGCACTGTGGTTTCATAGTGCGTGTCCCTCCAGTGTTTGATCTCTGACGTTCCCTCCCAACTGTGGGCTCTCTGAGAACCGGCATGCCTTCTCTCCATGTCAGTAGTGTTGGGTGGACAGAGGGGCCTGCATGGGGCTCTCTCAACAGCCCTACCTGCCACTTCCGCACTCTGGGACCCAGAGGAGCATGATCAGCATAGTTTGTCCAATACCAGCTCTCTGTGAAGAGGCTCCTGACATGCCCACCAGAGGGGCCTGACTTGGGCCTGGGTGGTGTGTCCTTTGTGGTCCATGTGAGAGGATGCTGGTCAGGCCTGATCATGCACAGAGGATTGGAGGGGCAGATGGCCCAAGGAAATGAGCATGCTGACACCAGGGAGACAAGCCTGAGCCCTCTGTAGTGGGCGCCAAGGTCTCCCAGGAGCAGACTGCAAAGACAATAGTCTGCAGTGTTGGAGGCTGATGGCCCTCAAAATGAGCAGAGGTACAGAGAGTGTGCACAGCAGGTGTTCGTGCATGGGCTAACTAACTGAACTGCTCCAAATTTTTCCAAACTTTTCTAGTCTTGAAGATCTTGGTGTTTGGAGGGGTCAGGGAATCTGTATACAGATACATTCTTCAGTACCCACAGGGGAGTGGTTCCAGGACACCCCCCACAAACTGAAACACTTGGATGCACAAGTCCCTTATATAAAATGGCATATTATTTGCATATAGCCTAAACACATCGTCCCTTGTACTTTAAATCATCTCTGGATTACTTACAATGCCCATTACAATGCAAATGCCATGTAATCGTTGTTATGCTGTATAGTTTAGGAAATAATGACAAGAGAAGCAAGTCCGTCCATGTTCGATACAGACATAATTTTTTTCTGAATATTTTGTATCTGCTGTTCATAAATGTAGAACTCACATTCACAGAGGGCTGACAAGTTTGACGAGAGCCCCAGGTAAGTCTCAAGAACTGAAGGAATCCACTCCCATCCCATCCCTCAGGCCTGGGAGCTGCAGCGCCCTCTGGGAACAGGGGCTGACTGGTGACTCCCACCTGCCCCAGAACCCTCTGGAGCCCATGATCATCCTTCCCATCCAGGCCAGCCTCAGCCTCAGTGGCTCCCAGAACAGCCTCCTTGCGGAGCTCAGAGCACATCCATCCATATTGCAGCAGGGGGAGGCCCTTCAGGGGATGTGGGATAATTTGATATTCAAATCCTGGCAAAGACCTGCTTCAAATTGCTACAAATTAAGCTGATTTTGCCTCTCTGAATGAGGGATTTGCTCCTGTGGATCAACTCTTCCTGGACTTGATGAGGTCAGGATTAGAGAAGAGGGATGGGGAGAGAGAGCCCGAGGCGGGAAGGGGGGAGCCTGGAACCCGGACTTAGGGAAGGTTCCCAGGGTCTCAAAAATCATCCCAACCCAGGGATGGATGGCAGGGCCTCTGAACCCCAAATGGGTCAGCCCCATCCGAATAGGTCCCCAGGGAAGCCCACCCCTATACTGTTCACAGGACAGTTTGTGGACCTCATCTGACCTCATCTGACTCTGTGAGTCAGGGAAGAAATGATCACCTTCATTCTATTGATCAGGAATGGAGGCTCTGAGAGATAAAATGGGGCTGCCCAGGCCAAAGACAATCTTGACCCAACCACTGCCACTAACTTGCGGTGTGACCTTGAACTGGTGACCTCTCGGGGCCTCCTCGTAAGGATTATCTGAGGTGCACACACAGTGCCTGGCACCCTATAAACACTGGCCAATGTTCCAAGCAAAGCCCTGAAACTAGCAAATAACCCAACAGGGATGGGAACCTGAGACTCTCTGGGCCTTCCTTGCTCAGCTCAGGGAGAGTCTGTCCCCTCCCCTGCCTGCTCCGAACAGGACCCCCTCCCTGGCAGAACCTCATTTCCATCTGTTTTATCAGGGCCTGTACTGTATATTGCAGCAATTTCAAATTGCACCATTAAAGATTTTATGCTGGAGACGTTAAAATTAAAAAGATCTATGTGCAGAGAGTCACAACGAATTTAATCAACTTGATTTAATAGAAAACAGCAAATGGAATTTATGATGCTCCAAAAGACAAGGGAATTTTTTTTTCAACAAAAAATAATAAAAAGCACTTTGTGCAAAACAGAAAGTGGAGTGTGGGGGGGGGGTCCCCATCTGAGAGTTTATCAGAACCTAATCCGCAGCGAACAACCCCAGTCGGGGCTGTTTGCCCACTAATCCCAGCTGCCATTAAAATATTAAAGATAAATCTAATCGTCTCTTTATCCAAAATAAGCGACTTTTGTGTGGGGAGAAAACGTCTAACCCTTTGGGAGGAGAATTAGTCCCTAATGCATCAAATGGAATTCGGTCCAGGCTGGGGTGAAATAGGGTTTAGAGGCAAATGAGACGGTAATAGAAATAAAACCCAGAATAACAAATTAAAAACCCTCATTTACACGAATTAAAACGGCTCACAAAAGGGCTGGAGGCCCAGCCCTGCCCGCCTCAGCCCCCAGGCCCGGGCCCCTCCCATGGTCTCATTGTCACCCATGCTAGTCCCTGGGAGAAGCCAAGGCATGACCTCATCCCCTCTACCTCTGCCCCCACCCCCCAGATACTTCCAGTAAGAAGTGTACAATGTCCCTGGCCAAGCGCTGGCCCAGGCTGGATATCCAAAGGCTCTGCCACACCCGCTGTGTGGGCTTTGGGGTCCACAGAGCTCCGTTCCTGTCCTCCTTCCATCTCTCATTATGTGAGGTCCTGGTGTCAGTTCTGAAATTCCTGGAGCCAAGTTGGCTCAGAAGAAACTGGATAAGAATAACATCCCTGTCTTCCCGCAGCCCCTGTCGTGACCCCCGTTGCTGCTCCCTGGCCAGCACCACTGAACTCCATCAAGGGATGATATATGGGAAGCCACAGCACCACACCTGATCCATGGTGACCGCCCAGTAGCTGGCCCTCACTGAGGGCTCCCCTCAAGATTTCTAGGCTGCTCAGCCACAAAGGACCCCAGGGAAGCCAGGCCTCTGCCCCTGGGAGGAAGAAAAGGTCAGGAGTGGGCAGCCTTGGAGGCAGAGGGAGCCACCTGCAGGCCATTTGAATACTAGGTGGGGTCACCCCCGCACTGTCACTTACAGGGCTGAGGCCACCCAGATATTAAGCATCTGACCAAGCAGCCCTGTGACCCACAGTTGCCTTCCGGTTGGCCTTGTGGATCCTCCTTCATATCCTTCCCACCAGTGCTTCCCAACTTCTGGTCAAGGGCTGAGTTCCCTAGTGTTGAAGTCACACCCTCTGCCCTCGTAGTGGCTGGACGCTTCTCTCAGGAGATACACATACCATCAGAAGATTCAAGGAGGGCTCTGCGAGCCACCACAGGCCACAGAGCCTTGGTACAGGCGAGTGTGACAAACCCCTTCCTGAGGGCCTGTTTGGACTGCAGAGGGGAGAGGGTGGGGGGCCTTATGCCCCAGTAACCCCTATACACCTTGTTGAAGCCCCACACCAGGAGGCCCGGAATGTACCTCTGACCTCCCCCAGCCTTCTTAACAAATCCACTTGAACAGGAAACTCGTGGTGACAGTGTTTTATTATGGGATATTAAGTGGAATTAGATTGTGGGGCTAACCCTTCCCCTGGCTGGTTCTCTGCATTCAGTTGGCCTCCTCTCCCTGCACCTACCATGTCCCTCAGACTATGACCCCAGCCTTTGTCATGACAATTGATGATTCTAGGCCAAGAGAAAATTGGGCTGGGGTGGAGGATATCCCTGGCCCTGTGGCAGTGAGCGGCACTCTGCCAAGGATGGCTGAGGAGAAACCCGAGGAGGTATGGTGGGAGGGGATTTTCCAGAGCAGTATCCTAAATCCTGAAGTTTCCCGGAAAAATGCTGAGAGGACATGGCAGGTAGAGGAGGTAGGGGGTCCATTACTTCAGGGAGAACGTCCAGCCCTACTGCTACCTCCTCTAGGAAGTTTTCCCTGCATGCCTCATATAAAAAGGGGAATCTACCTGGGCACAGTGGTGCATCCCTGCAATCCCAGTGACTCAGGAGGCTGAGGCTGAGGTGAGAGGATTGCAAATTTGAGGCCAGGCTCTGAAACTTAGAGAGATCTTGTAAGAAAGAAGGAAAGAAAGAAGAAAGAAGAAAGAAAGAAAGAAAGAAAGAAAGAAAGAAAGAAAGAAAGAAAGAAAGAAAGAAGAAAGAAAGAGAGAGAGAAAGAAAGATGGATGGATGGAGGGAGGGAGGGAGGGAGGAAGGAAGGAAGAAGGAAGGAAGGAAGAAGGAAGGATAAGAAAGAAAAAGACTGGATATGTAGCTCAGTGGTAGAGCACCCTGGGTTCAATCCCCAATACCTCAAATAAAAAGGGAGATGGAGCCGGGCACAGTGGCGCACGCCTGTAATCCCAGCACTCGGGAGGCTGAAGCAGGAGGATCTCGAGTTCAAAGCCAGCCTCAGCAATTTAGCGAGGCCCTAAGCAACTCAGTGAAACCCTGTCTCTAAATAAAATACAAAATAGGGCTGGGGATGTGGCTCAGTGGTGGAGTGCCTCTGGGTTCAATCCCCAGGACCAAAAAAAAAAAAAAAAAAAGGGAGCTAGAGCTGAGGTACAGAATGGCCAAGTTGCAAGGTCACACAGGTAGCAGATGGGGAACTGAAGCCAGGAGTCTGTGATTTGAGAGCCAGTATCCTCGAGGACTACATCACACTGCCTCATTGGTGACCTTGGCCTGGAGGGGTTGGGAAGGTGACAAGGAAAGGCACCCACAGCATGCGAGGGACAGTCTGTGTGCCTTATCTCTACAATGTCCCTAAGTCCTCTCAAACCCCCTGCAAGTTAGGTTCTCAAAAGAAGTCCCCGTTCTACCGAAGGAAAAACTGAAACTTGGAGAGGTAAAGCTTTGTTGGTGTCACAGGCCTTCCTTGGAAGCCCCCTCCTGGTCCCCACAACGCATTGCCAAATAATGCCCACCTGGTCTTAACACTCACAAAGGTGTTCTGGGCAGCCTTCCTTCCTGGACACTCCCCTTTCCACGTTCTGGCTTCAGCCCTCACCCCATACACCAGGCTTCCCCTTCTACCCATGTCACTTCCATTTGCACCCCACCTTCCATTCCTGCCCTTCATCACACATGGCCCTGGTCAGCCACCCCGCTCTGTGAGGCAGGGCCCTGGCATGAGCCTCCTCCCCACCCACCCCTGTGCAAGGGTCAGCAAGGGAGACTTTGAGGGTGACAGTGGGTGGATCTGAAGTGGAATCTGCCTGCTTTGGCTAGAAGGGAGTTGTACACCTGAACATCCATAGACAGGAAAATAGGGAACAACTTGGAACAGGTATGGAAAAAGCTCAACAGAAAGATACTGTGGCAGATTACAGTGCATTCCATGTGGGGGAAGAAAAGATTTCGGGGCTGGGGCTATAGCTCAGTGGCAGAGCGCTTGCCTAGCATGTGTGAGGCACTGGGTTCGATCTTCAGCACCACATAAAAATAAGTAAATGAGCTGGGTGGGGTGGCTCACGCCTGTAATCCCAGCACTTGAGAGGCTGAGGCAGGAGGATTTCAAGTTCAAAGCCAGCCTCAGCAACTTAGTGAGACCCTAAGCAACTCAGTGAGACCCTGTCTCTAAATAAAATACAAAATAGGGCTGGGGATGTGGCTCAGTGGTGGAGCACCCCTGGGCTCAATCCCCAGTACCAAAAATAAATAAATAAATAAGTAAATGAAATAAAGGCATGGTGTCCATCTACAACTACAAAAATAAAAAATAAAAGCAAAGATTTACTAAACAGTATACATGGAATCCCATATTTATAAATGCAATTACTTACATGCTTAGCCAAAAAACAAACAACCCAAAATGTTAATGGCAGTTATCTTGGGAGATTTTAAAGCTTTTTCTTTCAGTTTATCGATATTTTTCTTACTTTCACCATGAATATGTATTACTTCTATAGTAATAATAATATTAATAGCAATAACAACAATAATAATAATAATAATAAAGTTATATTTGGCATGAAATTTCCTGACAATGCACTTTTCAAATTCTTAGACTTGCCTAAGTCTCATTTGCCCCTAATCAGCCACTGGCAGTGAACCTGGATGTAGCAGGGGGCATCTGGGAATCATTGGGGCTACCTTGTCTGAGCCCCGGCCAGGAAGTGGAGTGAGGGGAGGCCCCTGGAGGGCTCTGGGCCATTTGGGGCCTCTGGATGTACTGGAAACTGCTGGGGCTACAGGAGAGGAGAAAGAGGCTCAGCAGAGAAGCAGTGATGACAGAGGAGAGAACATCGGAGCCTGGAGGGCAAACCATGCACAGAGGTATCCTGTAGGAAAGAGTGGAAGTTCAAAGTCAGTGAACCCGAGGGCAAGAGGACTTGGCATCATGGGTTGGGGCACTGGAAGACAGGGGGAAGTAACTCTTGGCACGGGTATCCAGAAATCTGAGGCCCAGTCAGGGCTGAGAACAAAGAGATTCTGAAGAGAAGGGCTTTGTGGAGACCACTGAGGTAAGGCCTCGCTCCACAGGCTGGACGGGCTCCATGAGAAGATAGGTATAGTCTGAGTTGTGCTCAGTGACAGAGCACTTGCCTAGTACCCAGAGGTCTGGGCTGGATCCCCAGCACACACACACACACACACACACACACACACACACGGGGCAGGGGGAGCATAAAGATCTGTTCTCTGTACAGCCACATAGTCTGCTTTTCTTTAACATCTTTATAACCAGCCCAGGAACCAGGAGGGTCTGGCAGAGTCACCAGGGTAGCTGTTCATACAGAGCATCTCTGGGAAAGCCACAGAGAGCATGGCTTTTGGGATCCCCTAGGTCTGGATTCAGACCCAACTCTACCACTCCCTTCTCTGTGTCCTCAGACAAGCCTTGTACCTTACCTGACACTTCTTGAAAATCAGAATGATGACAGATAACATGCAGAGTGACTTAGTAAAGATTCTTTAACTGCAGGTAGCAGAAACCCACTTGAACTGATGGAGGGTGCTGGAACATGACAGTGGCCACGGCTAGTGGGGAAAAGTGAACTTGAGCCTCAGCAGCAACAGGGGAGTGAACTCATGGCTTGTCCAGTCCTTCTTCTCAACCTGATTCTCTGGGCACCAGCTTCCTCCAGAAATGGTTGCTGCCAACTCCCAGGCTTGTGGTGTTACATCTCCAACCATCAGATAAAGGTTAAGCCCAAATCCAGAAATCATAGGACAGGGAGTCATGGACCCAACCCAGGGCAGGTGAATGTCCCTGAGCCAATCCATGGCAGCCTGAGAAATGAAATCATTTTAGGACATGGGGAGCAGAACATTCTCAGAATGCACGGTGCTGGGTTAGCAAACAGTAAGGTACCACAATACAGGGTTGTTGTAGACATAACAGCCATAGGTCGAAGTAAACACAACGTTACCGCGTGCCTGCCACACACCAGACACCAAGCATTTTACCTACATTCTCTCATTCAATCCCCACACAATCCCATAATGTGGATTCTTTAATTATCTCTATTTTACAAAAGAGGAACCTGAGGCTCTCCGAGGTCAAGTACATGGCTTGGAGCACATAACTTGGAAGTGTAGAGCTGAGTCTGAATCCCAGTCACTTGACTCCAGGTGTGTTCGCAGCCACGGAGTCATAATACATCATATCAGGTGCTGTGACCAAGTGGCCAAGGGTGTGGGCTCTGGAACCAGACGGCTAGCCTGAGGGTGTGTGTGTTTATTCACAGTGCTTCCTCCACTCTCCACCCTGTCAAGGCTCCCCTTATTCAGGGAGTCTGTTTCCCCACCCCATTGGTTTGGGGTTTGGTCATGTGACTAACTTCAGCCAATGGTATGTGAACAGCTGGGGTTCTAAGTGCAGCAGCTGGTCTGGCTCAGCCTCTGGTCAACCTAACTTCAGCCATGAGAAGAGCATGCCTTGGTAGACACTAGTCCCAGGATGAGACTCGTGAGGCAAACCTGACACCAACCCACACTTCAGAGCCAAGCCCAGCTGTGCCTGGCCAACCCATGGACCCTGAGATGTTTACTACACAGTATTGTAGAAGCCATGAAGTTGCACTGCTTGGATGTCCCTTGCTATTTGTTGTTGGTGGACATCTCCAGTGTGGCCCCTGTGTGATCCACTGCAGTATGTGAGTGATGGAATACACCGTGGCTACTAGGACCTCACCATTTCTAACTCAAGGCCCCCTAACGGGTAGCCTCCCTCCAGAGCTCCCTGTTAGGATGAACCCATATTCTGTGAGATCTGCACTGCAATCCAAGGCTCCGCCTGTCCAATCATGCTTCCTCCTCTACGTGTCACAGGTGTCCCCTACATCACAAACCACTTGCACTCCTAATTCTTTCTCAGCATCTGCTTCCCTCAAGTATCCAAATGGAGACAGTCTTATTGCCACAAAACCTAATTCACTGGGTTCAAATACTGACGTGCAATCCATTAGCCACCTGACCATAACCACACTGGGATTCAGCTTCCTCATCTGTAAAGATAAGAGAAGCACCAACCTCTTTGGTTTTTTTCGAGTATTAAATAAGATAATCCATGTATAGTGCTGAGCAAAAATGTCTGGCACATAGTAAGCATTCAATAAATATTAACTGAGATTGCCAGAGATGGTTATAAATCCCAATAGATAAATGCAAGCTATATGTAAATGCTAGATAGTAAAATACCAAGTCAACTGGAATAAATCTCAGGTGGATCTTTAAAAGCCTGAAGAATGAGAAAGGTGGGCAGATGAGATGCAATTGTGGACAAGTACAAGGTAGAAAAAATACCTAAGCTTGCAGATAAGATGGTTGATACATTCTGAGTCATCATTTGTAATCATGAAACTGATGATCAGACTGCTGACTGATCTTTCATCATCTGCTGAGCACTTGCGAGCATATATTCTACCACGGCCTTCTAAGAAAGCCAGGGCACACTACTGCACAACTGCTTTAGGGGTCCTCAGTTAAGACACTGGGGAAGGTTGCCTAGATGTCACGAAAGAGAAGAGGATCAAAGAAATTTCAGGTTCCATGAGGTTGGAATGGGGAGATGAAACCAAGAGAGATTGCCAGGACTTAGGGCAAACCAGATCTCTGCTAAGATAGTAAGTGATCCTTCAGTTTCTACCCAGATGGAAACATTTTATTTCAAAAGCTTCTCCAAGGTATCAGGGAGGAATTGCTTGTGGCCTCCAGTAACAGACTGCAGAGACCAGTGACTTCAATACTGAGTTCACTGGGGCAGTTCCAGGTCTGACATGGTAGCTGATGGTTTTCAGGCAACCAGACACCTATTCTCTCTTCTCTACCAATGTTGGCTTATATACTCAAGGTCACTTCATATTCCATGACAGTTGCTGAAGTTGTACCATGTCTGTGTTCCAGACAGACAACTGGAGGCAAAATAGAAAGAGCAAAAAGAGTGTGTGATAAATGTCTTGGTCTTCTAGTTGCAAAGGAGGCTGGGAAATGTAGTCTTTAGTTACTAGGAATATCAGGACTCAGAATAAAATTAGGATTCTGATAGTAAAGGAAGGAGAGATGGAAATTAGGTTAACAACAACTCTCAATCTCAGAATTTGCAATATGCACATAGATCAGAATTAGCAAGATTTCTCTCCAAAGTCCTTCTCTTTGTAAACCCATGCTAATAATAGTTTAGATTTGGCCCAAGTTTGATTATTATTATTATTATTATTTTTTTTTTTGGCAGTGCTGGGGATTGAACCCAGGGCCTTGTGCTTGTGAGACAGGCACTCTACCAACTGAGCTATATCCCCAGCCCTAAGTTTGATTATTCAGGGAAATTAAGGTTTCCACCTTCTATTGCACATGGGATAGGGTTAGGTACTACATTCACACCTTATAATAAAATTTTGGGCACAACTCTGTCTAACTTAGCCAAAAATGAATTTACCAGAAGGATACCCGTAGTTCAGAGATTCTCCATGAGGTTTGGAGACCAGAATCAGCACCCGGAATCTCACCATGATCCTGGTCTGGTGAAGAAGCCACTGTGGCTACTGTTACCTCCACTGGACCCTAGGTAGGTGCTGGAGCTCCCCCTGCTGCCCCCACCAATGCTGGACATGGAATTCTCTTGCTAACTTATTGTTCTGCCATTTGATCTTATTTCAGTCACTGCTGTCACCAGAGAAGGTCCTCCACAGTTCTTGCTTCTTTGTCACTGCCTCCCCATTCAAAAATTCAGGGTGGTTGCTTCTGATTGGTGGAGGCCAGGTCACCTGGCCATGTTCTAGTTAGAAGAGAGGCTGGGAAAATAAATGTCTGGAATTTTCAGTTTCATCACAGAATAGGAACTATCTCTTCCACTAGGACTCATAAGTTGTAAAATTCCCCCAAATAAGAATCAAGTTCAAGCTGGGTGCCATGGTGCACTCCTGTAATCCCAGCACTTCAAGAGGCAGAGGCAGGAGGATTGCAAGTTCAAGGTCAGCCTCAGCAATTTAGCAAGACCCTGTTTCAAAATAAAAAAACAAAAAGGGCTGAGGCTGAGTTTCAGTGGTTAAGTGCCACTGGATTCAATCCCTGGGACCAAAATAAAACATTAAAAAAAAAAAAAGAATCAAGTTCTGATGTTGGACAGCCCATAAAATAATAAATGTCCATTACAGGACTTTATAGACACTCTTTCCTTTTGCAGTACTGGGGATGGAACCCAGGGCCCTGCACATACTAGGCCAGTGCTCTACCACTTCATTCCTGGGCCTCACTGTTTCACATAATCATCACGACAGCCCTGTGGAGTGGGTCTTATCACTCTCATTTTATGTGTGAACAAATGGAAATTCAGAGTGAAGTCACTTGTCAAGGTCATGCAATTGGAAAAGGCCAAGCTGCCCACCTCAGAGGGCCAATACATAAGGAATCTGGAAATTTCTTCTGGGGATAAGATTCTGGGGTGCCCTTGCAGCCCCACCCCTTTCCTGTCCTTGATTGGATCCCATGGCCATCGTTGTCTGGTCTCTACCTGCCTCCGAGGACTCTGTGGAAGCTACTGTCAAGGTCACGTGCTTTCTGCCTTCCTCACACCATCCTGTCCTTCCAACCATTTACAACAGTTTAATATTTATGTCTGCTGTGGACTGCTCATTATCCATCCTGTGATCCTGCTTGGATCCTAGCCCCGCCTCTGATTTGAACAGAGACAGAGGCTGAACTTCTGGGCTCAGGAGGAGAGGCCATAGAGACCCTTGACTCAGGAGACTCTCTGGGACTGATGTGGAGGACACAAAAGTGACCTTCAGGAAGACTTCTGGCTCCAAGATCTCTGAGCTGCAGGCTGAGAATCATACTCCACCTGGAGGGGAGCTTGGAGTTTTCAAATTTCTTTTAATGAATACCAAAGACATCCTCTTCTTTCCATGTCCACTGCCACCCTCTACCTGATAAACCAACAACTGTGGTCTCGTGCTTAAACCACATAACAGCCCCCAAACTGGCCTCTCTGCTTTGTAACTGCAAATAACTTTCCTTCCCTGCTGGCCCTGACTCTAGCCTCCTTTACTTCCCCACTGGTCCTAAGAAGCACCTACCTGATTTCTCTCTAGAACGTGTACTCTTGCTGTCCCCCTTTTATGGTTTGGATATAGTTTGAGTGTGTCCCTTAGGGGCTCCTCGATGTAAACTTGGTCCCTACTGTGGCAATGCTGGGATGTGCAGGAGGAACGGAGGAGGAGGAATGGAGTGGAAGGTAATCAGGTTATCAGGGTGCTGCCCTTAGGAGAAATTAATGCTGACCTTCAGGAGAGAGTTAGTTCTCATGAGAGTGAGTTGATATAAAAAAGTCTGGATCTTCCATCTCTTCTGACTACCTGTCTTGACATGTGATCCTTCCTATTTACAGTCCCACCATGATGCCATCTTCCATGATGCTTTTGCCAGAGGTTGCCCAATCTTGAACTTTCAGCCTCCAAAACTGAGCTAAATAAACCTTTTTTTCTATACATTATCCAGCCTCAGTCATTTTGTTATAGCAATGGGAAATGAACAATACACCCCCTAATCCTGTCACCACCCTTGCCCCCCACATGGCTGGCTTCTTTTCACCACTCAGGTCTCTGCCCGATGTTGATTCCTCATAAAGGCCTTCCTGTCCCACATCCCAGTGAGGTCCCACAGTCGATGTATAACCCCTTCCCTGCTTTATTTTATCCCCAGCACTTTTCACCTTCTTAAATCAGCCCACTTACACAGAGGGTGTAGCTCAGTGGTAGAATGTGTGCCTGACATACACAAAGCCCTGGGTTTGATGCCTGGAACGCGTGTGTCATGGGCGCACGGACACACACATACATCTTGCTTATTTCTTTATTTGCCTTTTTGTTAACTATCTCCCACAACTGGAATATAAATTCTTTAAGAACAAGGGTACTACTATAGATCGAATCTTAAATGTCCCCCAAGGACCCATGTGTTAAAGGCTTGTCGCCTAGCTTGGTACTACTGGGAGGGAGTGGAAGTTTTAAGAGGTGGGACCTAGTGGGAGTTGTTAAGTCACCCAGGGTCTGCCCTAGAAGGGGATTATGGGACATTGGTCTCTTCCTCTCTGATTTGCTTCCTGGCTGCCATTAGGTGAGCAGCTTCCTCTGCCATGTGCTCCCACTGTGATGTGATGCCTTGACACAGGCCAACAACAATATACCAACCAGTAGAGACTCAAACCTCCCAAACTGTGAGCCAAAATAAACCTTTCCTCTTTTTACATGGCTTATCTCAGGCATTTTGTTACAGTAACAGATTAGCTGAATAATCCAAGGGACTTTACTGTCTTACACGCCACTGTATTCATGACAAAAATAGTATTTGGTACATAGTAGATGCTCAATAACTATTTGATGAAGGAATAAACACTTGACTAAGATATCTTTCTAAAATTTTTTTAGTTGTCGATGGACTTTATTTTATTTATTTATATGTGGTGCTGAGAATCGAACCCAATGCCTCACACATGCTAGGCAAACACTCTACCACTGAGCTACAACCCCAGCCCTAGGTTATCTTATAACAAGTCCTGAGAGAAAAAACAGAACAAACATCCTCTTAGGTTGTCAGGAATATGGTCACTGAGATGCCGTCCAGAGGCAGGCAACAAGCTGGTAATGGAACAAGTCCTCCATGTCTTCCTTCTTCCTTGTTCCATCTGCCTGTGGATGAACATGGCAGAAGAGACCAGGACAATGCATGCTGGAATGGTGTCTCGCTTTTCCTTTGAGAAGCCAAGGAAGGGTTAATGCTGGGGAAGGAAGGGCCCAGAGAAGTGTGAGCAACTCAAAAGGGATGGATGGTGTTCTGCCTGGATGAGACCTCTAGGTCACCTACTGGGGGCTCCTGACAGTGGATGACAGGAGACAGGGCCACCTACAGAGTTGACTGAAGGCATCACCAAGAGCTATTCCTTCCTTCCCAGTACCTAAACCACCCCCTAGGAAAATTCTATAGGGTACAGATTACTTCTCAGGCTCTTGGAGAACTATGAGGAAAAAGCAAGCCCCAGTGTTTGAGGTAAGATATTCATAACAGACCTGAGTCCTGGGGATTCTCCCCAGCCTTGACCTCAGTGGCCCATAACACCTCTGGGTACCCAGACCGCTTCCTTTCTTCTCTCCCATCCTTGTGGGGAAGGATGGTATCTCAAGAATTTGGGGGGCATTGCTTGTCTCCCTATATCCAAGATCCCTTTCTCCATCTTCAAGAAAAGAAGGATGCAGTAGATTTGGACTCCAGTTTGGCCCTTGGCATTTGTGTGTTCTTGGGGAGGTTACCCAGCCTCTCTGAGGATGCTTTCTTGTTTGAAAAATGACACACATCTTTCAAAGTAATTGGGAGGCTTCACTGAGACAATGTCAGGAAGTTCAGAACTTGTTCAGAGTGTGTAAGTTAAATGTGAATCAAACTCTCTCTTGAAGGGGTTGGGAGTGTAGCTCAGCTCAGTGGTAGAATATTTGCCGAGCATGTGCAAGGTCTGGGTTCCATCTCCAATGGGGAAAAATTCCTCTCATTTTTCTCTTACTATCAACCTCTTTATTGAACAAAGGGGACAGAATATCTGGTCAAATGTCTAATGACAGGACAAGGAGAGCACAGGACTGGGGCTAGGCCCATCCCAAGACTCTTTAGGGAGAACTGTCCAGTATAACCAAAGGTAAAGTTTACCCTTGGGGTGAGCCCCCAATTCACAAGAGCATTTAAAAAGCAAAAAACATGCATGGGTGACAGATTCCTAATGGGATTATTGATTCAAACACAGACCCTTTCTCTTCCCTGCATTTTCTAGCCCCTCCCAAAAATGTGTTGCTGTAGGCCAGCTAGGGACTCCTAGGGGGAGCAGCTGGGGATGATTTATCTGCAGCTGGTGCGAAAAATGACCAGCAAGGAGGCAAAGGAGAGAGCCAGCATCCCCTCTCTTCTCGACTCTCCCTTCCCCAATCTCCCCACCCCAAGAGAGCTTTAGTTAGTGTCTTATTTGTAACAAGGGGGACAGAATTCCTGATCTATTGGAGAAGTTGAGTGGATTAAATGTGATAAAGGGCCTGGTGGCCAGTAGTAATAATAGTGAGGGCCACTCTCTCCCTCCCTCTCTCTCTCTTTCTGCTTCCCTCTGCCATGCTCTTCCACCATGATGTCCTGCCTCACCTCGAACCCTGAGGAATAGAGCCCACCTTCTATGGACTAGGACCTCTGAAACTGTGAGTGAGACCTCAAATAAACTCTTCTCCTTCAGAAAAAGAGAAAAAAAAAGGTAAGGGCCATGAGGTATCCAGGCTCCAGGGCCACACACAGTGCTAAGTGCACAAGGTCATCTCCTTCAACCACTGGCCCACATTCCATGAAGACAGGGACTGGGTCTATCTTCTTCCCTGCTGTTTTGCCAGTGCCAAGTCCAGTGTCCTCCTGTTGACTGCTCATGAAGGTTTTATTTTTTTCATTATATATTCTCATGGAGTAGCCTGATTTACTACTTTCAGCACTGTGCATTTCTAATTCTTCATGCAGTTCTAAGGAGTAGGTGCTTCCATTATTTCCACTTGATGGGTGAGGAAACTGAGGCACAGAAAGGTTGGATAGCTTTACCAAAGTTATCTCACCAAGCAAGTGAGAGCAGGAGTCTGAACCCACTGTGGACTAGAGATAATGTCCTTGACCCCTATGCTACCTCAGGAGGTCAGGAGATGTCTGGTATAGGCTGCTTTTTAGGTAACAAAATCAAAACTGTCAGGTACAGTGGTGCATGCCTGTAATCCTAGCAACTCTGGAGGCTGAGGCAGGAGGACCACAAGTTCCAGGCCAGCCTGGGTAATATAGCGAGACCCTGTCTCAAAATAAAAAATAATGGCTGGGGTTGTAACTCAGTGGTATAGCACTTGTCTAGCATACATGAGGCCTGGAGTTCAATCCCCAGTACTCGTTAAAAAACAAAATAAAGGAAATAACAGAAAAAAAAAAGAAATTAAAGCTAAGAAAGAAGTTAAAATGATCAGCTCAAAGCCACCCTGAAATTTGGATCCAGTGTGACCAAGCTAAATGCCTCTGAAAGGCTATGATTTGCTTCACCCACTGTTAGCCCAAGCTTTGGGGCACACGTTCCCCTCCATACTCCATAAATGTCTTGAGCCTGGCAACCGTGGAGAAAGAATAATGACACCTCCAAGCTCAGAGATTGTACCTCCACAGGATAGGGCTGGCTGCAGGCTGAGGCTGGCCCTCCCTCCACCTGCAGCCTTTGACAAGGGTGCCTCCTGGAGAGCCTGGGGCTGTCCCTGTCCCCAGCCTCTTGTGGCAGAATGGTGACTGACCCCTTGGATTGCGACCTGGAAGCTTCAGACATGGGGATTGGTCAAGAGATTTTTCATCCTCATCTCCTGGCAAGAGCCAACCTCATCGCTCACACATTAGTTTTCCATCACTCACGTTTTGCCTATCGGCTGGCATCTGGTTCATCATGGCTGTCTTGTGATAAGTCAGAGACATGACAGATGCCATTAACATAACATCTCCATCCATCCTCCCAGGGTAGGCTGGCATGGAGAGAGGCTGAGAGAGAAGGATGGAGTCAAAAGGGAGCAGCTTCTCACATTAGAAAGTTGTGGAGGTCTGACCTCTGCTGCTTATTTGCTAGGTAAGCTCTTGCAGAAACCTAAGTTTCTGTAGCTGTAAATAAGGGCTAGCAATGCCTCTGTGGTGGACAAGGATAACATTGTGCACAGCTCCAGAGGCACCATTTACATTGTCTGTGAGTGGTGCCACGTGGTACCCAACTTCATAGAATACAAGGTGAAGGATGCCTCGAGATTACAGATCCCCCCACATCTGCAAGTGCAAGTGAGAATTGCTTGGTCAATTTTCAGATGTGGAGCCAGGGTGCTGTAGGGCTGCTGTGAGGACCAGAGATTATACTGAGGAAAGGGCTGGGGCAATGGAGGTGCACTGGCAGGCATGGCACTATTATGGGTTAATGGAGTGAAAGGCTCATCTCCCCTACATACCTCCTGCACTGTGAGGAGCCCCTGATGAATTCCAGCTCTCGTTCACCAGAGGGGATGGAGACCCACCTCACCACAGCTCTTTAGCAAGTTCTCAGTTTCACCTTCTGTAGGGTTTCCTCTTACCTCTCAATCTGGCCCCATGGTGGTCACAGAGGCTACCAGACACCTTGGCAGTGGGTTGAGGATGGTCAGAGGGTTTCCCTCTATTTGGGATTTTATAGCTGACTGACCAAAAAATCCTGATTGGAATCTCTTCCCAGCCTGGGTTTCCAACCTCTGCCCAAAGAAAATGATCTTGTGTTTATCTCCCTTCATGCATGTTTTTCAGTCAAGAGGCCTGCATTAAAACCTGCTGTATCCAAGGAACAGTGGAGAGAAGAGTCCCAAGATAGGTAAGACAGTTCCCAGCCCTAAGAGAGTCACAGCAGAGCTAGCCGAGGTGGCAGAGTGTGAGATCTCAGGATTATGCAGAAGCTTGTGCAGTGTGTGTGATGGGTGCATTCACCTTTGCTAATGACACTTGGACCATGCTGTCCTCGGCAAGCAAGAGCGCCATGGAAGCCAGAAGCTCCAATGCCATATTTAGAATTCAGGCATTCCTCCTCTCCAACAGAAGGTCCCATCCTGTTGGTCCCATCCTGTCGGAAGGAGTTTTCTGCAGCCTCTTGCTGCTTTCAAGTGGCACCTCTGGCTGCCCTTCCGGTGCAGGAGGTGATCACAGGGTCTCCATCAACTGGGGAAAGCAGCTCCCCTTCTAATTGCCTCTCACTCCTCCCTTCTCCCTCTTCCTTCACATCGACAGTCCCAGCCTCTTCATTCTGTTTGCTCAATGAACTCTGAAGTATGGCAGGCCCTTTGCCTTGTCGGCCTGATTTACTGCAGAACCCTTAACTCCTAGCTCAGAGCTAGTAGGCTAGTAGGTGCTCTGTACATATTAGCTGAATGACTAGGTGGCAGAATAAAGACCACTCTTCATGCTTACTCTAGGAAGATGTTCCAGCGTCCTTGGCTCTTCAAAAGAAGTCATCACAGCTACTCTTTCCCACCAGAGGCCCTTTTATTATGCATTCATTCATTGGGCCTGTATTTATTGAACAGCTCTTCTGAACTATGCATTATAACCTGTGCTGGGGAGACAAGCCATGACCACCTCCGACCCGTTTCTGTCTCCACGTCTTGGCCCCTTCTTTTATCCCCACTGCCATCACACTGTCCAGAATGCTCACCCCTCCCTTGTCCTCTTTTACATAGGCTCTTCAAATTGGGACCCCGTTTAAGTCTGCTGATCGACCTAACAATTAAGGGAGGGAGGAGGTTTCCCAGTTTCTAGTTTCTGCCTTTAGCCCATCCTCCCACCCCACCCCAGCGACCTGTCCCCAGGGACAGGTCCTAGCCAGGATGTGCGCAGAACCTTATCCACTCTGCCACCCGGAACAGCCCTGAATTTTCCCGTTTTACCTGAGCCCCTGGGGTCCCTGCCCAAGGGCATTCTGCAGAACCCACCAGCACTCAGACCCGCAGCGCCCTGGCCCCTCCGCGCTGCCTGCGGCGGGAGCTGCCAGCTTTTTGGAATTCCTAATCGCTCCTGGCCCCGGTGATTGGCTGTTCAGCTCTGACCCCACTTGGGCTGCCGCCTGGTTGGATAAAAGGGGAATCTCCTTGGGGCTCCAGAGCATTAGACACCGGAGGGGGCACCTGGGACCAACTTTGCCAAACAGGGAGCCCGGTGGGGGGGTGGGGGGAGCAAAAGACCTGCAGCCTCAGCCCCTCCAAAGAACCGGGAGATGACGGGGAAAACGGGGGAAGCGCTGAGCAAACCCAAATCTGAGACAGTGGCCAAGAGTACCTCGGGGGGTGCCCCAGCCAGGTGCACAGGGTTCGGCATCCAGGAGATCCTGGGCTTGAACAAGGAGCCCCCCAGTTCCCACCCGCGGGCTGCCCTCGACGGCCTGGCCCCTGGGCACTTGCTGGCTGCGCGCTCCGTACTCAGCCCCGCAGGAGTGGGTAGCATGGGGCTGCTGGGGCCCGGGGGACTTCCCGGCTTCTACGCGCAGCCCACCTTCCTGGAAGTGCTGTCCGACCCTCAGAGCGTCCACTTACAGCCACTGGGCAGAGCGTCGGGGCCGCTGGACAACAGCCAGACGGCCAGTTCGGGTAGGTGCGGGCGAGGCTACGAGGTTGATTGCGGGCGTTAGTCGGGAGCCCGAGCCGTCGGCTCTCGTCTGCGGGACAAGGCCTCCTCCAGGTGGAAAAGTTCCTGCAGGCCGAGGGGTCACACGCAGCTCGGACCCGGAGCCTGCCGACCCCGAGGAGGACCCGGAG
>JAJEJO010002253.1:208075-289482 GCA_020662805.1 Glaucomys volans | reverse complement strand
AGGAAGGAAGGAAGGAAGGAAGGAGTTTTCTACAAGTTCGTACGTGTGTCTGGAGAGAGATGACGAAAACACCCACGTTGTCACTCCTGAGTGGCGTGCCCCAGAAAGCTCTCTGGAATACCCCACTGGAGTCACCAGGCAGTTTTCAGTTTCCAAACTCAGAAGACAAAGAAAACAAGCAATGGGGGTTTTTATCCTTTCTTTTTGTTGTGTTTGGTGGGTGTGTTGCAGCTTCCAAATCTGAGTTTTCACTTGTAAAACCTGCTCCTAAAAAGAGAAGTGAAATGCTGAAATCCCCACTTTTATGAGGCTTGTTTTTCAAAGGTGACCTTAAAATAGAAGGGTCCTTGATCGCTGTGGAACTATTAAAAGGTTAGGTTCCATGGCCGCCACCAAAGAACCGGCTGTGTCTTTACCTGCAGAGTTCCTCGTTCAAGGTTCAGAGGGTCACTTCCCACACACAGGACAAATGCCCCCATTAGTGGCCACTTTGCCCATAGGAGCCCTTGGTTGGTAAGTCAAGCATCGCTCCAGCGATAACGGTAGTGTGGAAAGGGACCCCTCGCACACTTTCACAGAGCTGGAAAGAGGCTGTTTCTACCTTTGACCACTTCTCCTGTCCTTTCTCTTTCATTTGGTCACCTCCACCACTATTTCTTCATCCCTCCTTTTTTTTGGCGGTGCTGGGATTTGAACCCAGGGCCTTGTGCTTACGAGGCAAGCACTCTACCAACTGAGCTACATTCCCAGCCCTTCATCCCTCTTCTTAATGTCAACCTCTGCCACCACTGTTCCCTGGTTTGATGGCCTTTTGAGTGGTCCCTGGCTGCAAGAAGGCAGTTACCTAAGTAACACCTTGGTAACACCTGGCAGTAACAGGAGAGCGTAAGCCTGCAGGTGTCTTCGGACAGCACCATCCATGAGCTGCAGCCCAAATCTCAGCATTTCTCCATCAATACAGGAGATGCCATCACGGCCACTCGACTCTGCATGTTGTTAAACGTAAATCCCTCGCTGACTTCCCACGTGTCTCAGACAGAACTACCAAGAGTCCCATAGATATTTTCAGGCACCAGGAAACTCTGGAGGTTTCCTCATTTATAACTTTTTCTACATTGTACACCCCAAATTTTCAAAGTATGCATGTGAGACCTGCAGCTTCTCAAACAGGGCTGCCTTCAATGCCCTGTGACCCCAGCAACACCCTGAGATCCACCAAGAGCAAAGAGAAGCTGTGAGAATAAGAAGGGAAGGCTTTCCTCATTCTCTCAAGTAACTATCTTCATGAAGCACCTGTGACATTCAGGGCTATGGATGAAAAGGTGAGCAAATATGGCCCTTGCCCTTGCCTCTGTCATATGGGACTAACTCTATGGAAGGTGGTCAGGGAAGGCCATCTGAGAAGGCCATGTTCAAGCTCAGTCCTGAAAGATAAGAGCCATGGAAGAGCAGGTGGGAAGCGTGCCAGGCAAGAACAGCATATGCAAAGGTCCTGGGGTAGGAAAGAGCCATGAGGTTTGCAGGAACAGAGGAGAACCAGGAATAGCTAGAACATAGAAGAGAGAACTTAGTCTGAGTCTGTGGAGTTAAACCTGATAAACCAGGTTTGTTAGTCCAGGTGGCTACTGGGAGTTTATGTTAAGTGGAATGGGAAGCCTGAGATGAGGATGAGATTAGTATCTTCCAAATTGTTTTGCCACTGTTTGGAGAAGGTGGAGGATGAAAGCAGAAGACCAGCCTCAGGTGTTCCATGGTAGAAGTGCAAAGTGAATGTGGCCACCAGGGTGCTGGCAGTGGAGCCAGAAAGTGAATAAATTTGCTACCTATTTTGGAGGTGGAATGGACAAGATTACCCACTGGGACTGGCTGTGAAGATGGCAGATGGAGCCAGGTGACAAGGTCAACGCTGGTTTCTGTCTTGAGCAATTGGGAGGGTGATGGCTCATTTCCTGAGATGGAGAAGCCCAGGCTAGGCTGTCGGTAAGAGTGCGACCACTTGTCCAGTTCTGGACAGGTTAACTCAGAGCCTTCTGTCACAGGCTTAGGGATGTGTCTGCAGCAGGTCAGGCAGACAGAAATCTACTCTGGAACCCTAAGGAGGTCTAGGCTGGAGTCTGGGCACATGGAGAGAATGAAGGCCGAGGCATGGTGGGTGTGGGTTTCCGGGGTAACAGCTGGCAAAGCGGACGTGCAGGGCTGGCCTGGAGAGCAGCGTCATGCAGGTAGAGGATGCAGGCAGAGACGGAGGCAGGAGGAAAACAAGGAGCTAAGGAAGCAGAGTTCCAAGGAGGGAGAAGTCCCCCAGCTCAATGCTGCAGGCCTGTCAGGATGGGCAAGGTCAGGAGCCAAAATTTGGTAAAGTAAGAAGAGTCGTGACCAGAACAAGAGGAATGGGCAGAATCAGAACAGAAAACCGGTGCAGACCTGGGTCGCCCTGGGTTCTGTTACATTCTGAGAGGCGTATTTATATCTTCCCCATGTGGCTGGAATGGCTGTATCAGTGCTGAAGGAAACTCCTAATTAGGCCATCCACCTTCCATCCTGTAAGAGCAGAGGCTGGGTTCAGGAACACGAGGTTCTGAGCTCAGGGTCACCTCTGCTTCCACTGGCAGGAAGGTGTGCTGTCCTTTATGATCTTTTCCACCAACTTCTAATGAGATGGTCACTTCCAAAGACTGGATGCCAGAGAAGAGGACTCAGAAAAGTGACCCAGCAGTAGGTTGCCATCCTGCTTCCAGAGGGGCCTCAAAGTAAAGGAACAAGATGCCCATGCAATCCACAGGAATGGAGGGCTTGGAGGCACTTCTGTGGGCAGTCTTCACACCAGGGATTTGGGCAACTGGTGCAGGCTTGGGGACAGGGGACTTGAGAATTTAGTTTCTGGTTAAATCTTTCACTGGGGAAATCCAATTTAACAAATAAGACTTGAATTCCAACACCCCCCTCATGAGAAACCCAAGTGACTCTGGGTTTTTGCGCACACCTCCCATGCTGACAGTGACAGCCAAGAAGTCAATCAAATAATCCTGGGGACATTAACACCCAACCCTGAAACTTTAATAATGCATCAGAATATAAAGAAATACAAATTTATAGTTAATTGTCACATTACCCAGCAGGGAAAGCAGGCACTTTGATCACCTCCAGTGATAATGTCATGAACAAGAGCTTTTCCTTAATTGCCAGAAACCCTAAGGGCCTCTCCTCCAGAGGACAGCTGCCAGGATCAGAAAGAGCAAACCCCCAAATTCATCCATGATCACAATCAGGATTGCTAAACAGCAGCCTGAGAATAAGCTTCAGAGAACAGGGATCCTGTCCCTGAGAGTCAGATGAACAAAATGGATTATTCAGTCATGACTTTCCCTCTTTCCTTTTGCCTTTCCCTTTAAAATGAGTATTTTAGAAACTTCGTATTATCTCCTCAAATGTATCCTGACCATCCATGTTGCCCTTCCCCCGTCTGACTGTGTTATTGGCTGGAATAACTCCACGAGGGTTCGTTGTCTAGTGTAGAGATCTGTGCCTTCAGCAAGGGTGGGTCTTCTGGCCCTTTCCCCATAGAGCCACCGCCCACATCCACTGGTTTGAATCTATCCCATGCAGCTCCTGGTTGCTGCTCCCTTCTCTACATCAGGATAGTGAGGATCAGGGGTTTAACGTCCACCTGCTCTTTTTCCCCCTATTCAATTTTTTCTCCTACTGACACCGAAGTCATGTGTTCCACTTTTATTATGATAAGAGTCATTTTAGAAATTATAACATGCTTCTTTAACCTGGTGATAGATAATTAATATCCTTATCTCTAGCCCCTTTCTACCAGCAATCCAAAGGGGCCCTGGAATGTCTTAATCCTAAGTACCCCTCTTCCAATTCAATTCACACTCTCTGTCTAGTATTTTAGTTCCTTTTAGTTTTAGTTTTGGGGTTTTAATTATTACAAGTTGGACAAAGTGCTTGCCATCACATCTCCCTCCCGAAATCACCTTTGCTCCTGAAGTGGACCTTTAGAAATTCCCCTAGTGAGGGTCTCTCTTTATTGTACCCCTATTTTAGAAGATTTTACTTCCAAGAAGTAAGTAGATTGACAGCTTGAGGTTTTATTCTCAGCACCTTGAAGCAATTGTTCCATCTCCTGGCCTTGTTGCTACTGAGAATTCAGCCATCAGTCTGGCAGTACCACGGTCCTAGGTATCATGGGGGCTTTGGTCCCAGGACTCCTCACCTACCAAAATCCACAGACGTTCAGTTCCTTATCTAAAACAGCAGTATTTGCAAAGAATCATCTTTGCAATCTCTAGATTAAATCATCTCTAGATTACTTAAATTGATTACTCTTAAATCATCTTAAATCAAATGATTACTCTTAAATCATCTCTAGATTACTTAAGTACTTCACATCATGCCAATGCTGTACAAATAGTCCTTCCTAGTTGGGGTTGTGGCTCAGTGGTAGAGTGCTTGCCTAGCATGTGTGAGGCACTGAGTTCTATTAAATAAAATAAAGGTCCATCAGCAATAATTGTTCCTCTATTGTTTAGGGAATATTAATAAGGGAAAATGAACAAGTTCCATGCAGATGCAACTTTCTTTTCCAAATATTTCTAATCTGCAGTTGATTGAATCTGTAGATTCAGAACTTGCAGCTACGGGACTGTGGTTGTAGGAAATCCACCTCATGACTCTGACTGCATTTAGGGTCTTCTTTTTGTCTCAGGTGCTGCAGCGTCACACCAGTGGCTAGATGAAATGGTCTTTGTCTTCCTTTAGTTATATGTGGATTTTTTTTTTTTTTGCACTTCTTGTATCTGAGAATCAATTTTCATAAATTCTGGAAAATAATTAGCAATTATCTCTTCAAATATTGCCCTTACTTCACTGTTTTTTGTTATCTCTCCCTCTGTTTTATTTTGGTTTTGGGGAATTTCCATTATATTCTTGTCTGTAAGCCAAGCATTTAAAAAGATTTTTTAAAAAATCTATATCCACTATTTTATGTCTTTCTTATAATGAAAGTTTTTTTCAGTCAATGACTCCACTCTATGGCCAGACATGGAAATCACTCAGGACTTTGTTTCCTTTGAAAATGGATGACTTCTTCCTCATGTTAACGATGATGGGCAAAATTCAAAAGGAAGCAAATTTTATGGTCATGGATCCACAGGGTTCACTCAGAAAAACAGAAACCCATCCAGGGATTCCTAGGAGGAAGGGCCGTGAGGTTTCAGTAGCCATTGGAAAGGGCAGTGAAAATCAAAGGACCTTCTGCAAAGGGGGTGAATTGTGGGAGCTCACAATATCAAGGTCTGCCAATGAATATCAAGGTCTCCATGAACCCAGCTGCTGCCATTGATCTCAGTTGCTCAGGGTGGGATGGGTGCAATTCCTGGGGGTTTGTTGGGAATCACAACGAAGCTCATGTCTGCAATGGCCCACACGCCTGTTCTCACCTGCCACTACAGAATCATGGCCTCTCCTTCTCTTTCACACCTCACGAGCATGGCTGACTCTTGCCTAGAACCACATGGAGAAAGGGATTCTAGGAACTGTGTGTGGTTCCAGGCTGTTCCCTGCAATGCCAAGAATGGAGAAGAGGCCATGGCAATTCTAAGTTGGCAACAATGTGGTGTAAGTCAATGGATGTCCCTGGTAGCACTATATGTTGTACACATAGTGCTTTATTTTCTCCCAATAATGACATAGAAGCCCAAGGATAGCAAACATGCTTTCCCTGTTCGAAGGAATCCAAAACCCAGAGAGGTTCACTAACTTTTCCAAAATTAGTCAGCAAGACAATGGCAAAAATGGGATCGGCAATCAAGGTCTTCTGGTACTTAAGTCCATTCCTTTCAAGAAATCAAAGATAAATTTGTAGAAACACCTGAAACTGACCCTTTTTGCAACTTAGACATAGAACTAAGAAATTTTACTTCCACTCACCCTGACCTCAGTTTTAGAGATTCAGCTCTAACATTTATCCTTTTCAACCTTTTAGCCCAAGTAGACATTTAACACGTGTATGGACATCTGTGAGTAAAGAATTTGGTCCACCAAGTGATCCATTTCCTAATGGCCTGGACCTGCATCGGATTCTAAAAGTCACCTCCTCAAAGCAACAACAAAAAGTCACTAAAACTAAGTATCATTCCCACTGGACACACAGTTCCCTATTCCAGTTGTCAAATATCATTCACAAATATCTCTTAAGCACCATTTTTTTTGTGCCAGACTTACACTTTCTGCGATCACAATGATATTTTATTGCTACCGACTCTGATATTAGGTTAGTGAAGTATTATTTTAAAATATGTCAGTGAGAGTATGCATATTAATTAAAATGTTCCCATATATAAGCCTTAAACTCGACTCCCTGTGCCAGCTGGAAACAAAAGACCTTTATTAAATACTATTTGATAGGTTAAGTATTTTAATATCTCTGCCAATCATTCCCACAAAAGAGTATTCATCATGGAGCATGAAATGGGTGGAAAAGGAAATTTCATTTTGTGATCATCTGCTAGCTAGAGTCATAGGTCCTAAGTTAAGAGCAAAAGCAGCATTCGCAAAGAAAGGCCACACCCTGGTCTCCCAGGTAGGCCTGGGTCAGTTTTCATTCTGTTTTAATACCCTGGTAATCAGCTGATTCTTTGAGTGAAGAAGCGGGTGTTTCCCAACATACCTGGAAGTGCCTTCTAATGACATCTGGGCACTTTGAGTTGTCAGCCACTGGTAAAGGACCATGAGTATACACACAGTACTCAGTGGAGAATCACTTAGCTGAAAGAGCAGACTCCCACACTTAAACAGGGTTTGGCTGGCACTGCATAGACCACGAGTCTTTCCTGTCCTCATGTCCTCACTTCTCTTGCTTTTGCTCTAACATAAAATCTTTGAGGACACAGATGAATCCGGCAAATACATGAAGAGGGTAGAAAGGGAATAAACCCAGGTGCCTTTGCTCATTTTCTGTTGTGATAAGAGAATACTGCAGACTGGGTGAATTATAAAGAACAAAAACTTATTTCTTACAGTTTAAGGAACCGGAAAATCCAAGTTGGGGAGCCTGAATCTCATGATTTGTGTTACATTATCCCATGGCAGAAAGCAGAAGGGCCTGGGGAAGAGGGACAGGGACAGGGAGGGCCGGACTCATCATTTATCAGGAATCCACTCCCAGTCCACTTAATCAAACTACTCCAATCAATCCATTCATGAAGGTGGAGATTTCATGACCCAATTGCCTCTTCAAGATCCCACCTGCCTACCCTATTGCACTGGGGACAGTTGCCAACACATGAACTTTGGATGATGATTCAAGCCATAGCACTGGGGTAAGTGAGGCGGTAGTAGGTTAAAGGAGTTGGTGAGATTCCAGAAGGAGATGGCAAACCAAGCATCTGATGTGGAAATGGATTAGTTCACAGATGGGGAGGATGAGTGAAGGGATGAGCTGAGAATCTGGATACTCAAGACACAAAGCATCTGAGAGCTAAGAACCAGGCGATGGACTTACCATGCGTGGGCAAGTGTAATGATAAGCTCAAGCAGATTTGTAGATGATGTCCTGCAGAAGGAGTCTACTGGCTTGGTAAGCCAAGGACCCGGAGGCGGGAAGGAGACAGAGCTGTTGGACAGACTCAATTACCAAGGCCCCAGTGGCAGTGAGGTAGGCAGAGAAGAGGCCAGGGACCAGAGATGCGGGGGCTGGCGGGTGCCCGACAGCAGCTCCCTGTTGAAGGCACAGACAACACTCCACAGCTGCCGGAGCTCCTGCCTGTGGGCTTATGCAGCCATCAGAAGCGGGACATGGCGGTTTCTGCACTGGCTAGCTCATCAGCGAGGAGGCTGGTGTCCATCGGAATCTGGCAGAGCAGCCTCCCCACCCACTCGCCAGGCTGCTCTCGGGCATTTCACTTCTGTCTTGAGATTATGAGACGTTAGCTCTTTCCTACCTACTTAGATTTTTATTTTTGTCGCTTGGTATTTCAGAGAGGCTTGGGATCTTCTGTCATGAGTTTCTTCCTCTTGGTTATATTCCAGTATAAAGTCTTCTTCCCTCTGGGGTGTCACACAGGTTGCCATGGAAGTGAGGACGGACTGATTCACACAGGAGGGGACACTCCAGCCAACCCGCCAGGGCATGGAATGATCCTAGAATTCCTAATAACTTCTCAAAGGACATTGATACTTTTTTGATCACCTAAGAAAACCTTTGACCTTGCTTTAGAAATTGAGATGCACTTTTCTCCAGCGTTCTTCCACTTCCTGGTGTTCCCTCAATGGAGAATCACTGCGAACTGGAATTTCAAAAGCAGACTACTCTCCAGCACATACTGGAAATTCTCTGAGCTGAGATTTACTGCCCCCCCGCCAAAAATGATAATGATGAAAAAACATACCCTTGTCATTCTAGTTGGGGCTCTGGGGAGATGCAGAAAGCTAGATGTGCAAAACCCTAAGTGGACTGGGAATCCTTTGGCAGTTCCTTCTACACTCTCTTCTGTTTACCTTCAGGTTTCTGGAGGGGGAAGATGGCTTCACTGTTGTTACTCAAGTCACTCTGCCTCCGAATCCCAGTTAGTGTCTGATTTCAACACCAAGATTTAGGTATTCCTTTAGCTTCTGGGTGTTTCCCAGATGAATGCAAGAGCCTCATCTGTCTGATGTTAGAAATGGAATGAAAAAATGGAATGAAAGGGCAAGAGGGATAATAGCTGGAAAGAGGAGCACTGTAGTGCTTAAACCTGAAATCACATTCAAGTAAATATCAGGGCACGGGGACTGGTCCCCTTCATGCTGCTGAGGAGCCTTTGTATGCATTCAGCAATGCTGGATAAGGGTCTTCCCCGTGGTACTTATGGAAGCACCCATTCATGGGCTTAATGCATACCCTACCTTCCCCAGGGTCACATGAGAAGTTATCTGCACATCATTTTCTGGTCAGAAAATGGTGTCCATCTTTCTGAGATAGCCCTGCTTGCTCTAGTTTGAATATGATTTTTCCCACTGAAACTCATGTTAAAATATGGTTGCCATTTAGCAATGTTGGGAGGTGACGCCCTCCCGGTTCCCTTTTCTTCACATACCTACCTACTCTTGTGCTTCCTCCAAAGGATTACAACCACATGTTATGTGACAGAATGAGGACCTCACCAAGTACAGCCATTCAACCTTGAACTTCCCTACCTCCAGAACTGTGAGCTAAATAAACCTCTTATCTTCATACCTCTCCTAGTCTCAGGTATTCTGTGAGAGCAATAGAAAAAACAAAACAAAACAAAAAACAAACTAAAACACTGGTCTAGAGTAGAAAATGACCAGAGAAGATTTTATTTTAGAAGTCAGTGGTACAACAGACTGGGATCAGAGTTAGGTGACTTGGTGTGAAATGGTTGCTTTTGAGACTGCAATTCAAAGTTATTTTACATGTCTGGGGGTGGGGTTGGGTGTCACATTCAAAATGCAAGGATATGTGACCTCTAGGGAAAAACTGGACAAAGGACACAAGAGGACCTCCATTATTTCTTGCACCTATGTGTAAATCCAGAATTATCTCAAAATAAAAATTTGAGTTAGAAATGAATTAAAGAAATAAAGGAAAACTATGCCCATAGTAGATGCTGGATATGTGGTCAGATAAAGATTATATAGAGAAAAAAATCTTTTTCTTTCTAACTAGGGGCTGGGCTTGCTTGAGTAGAAGATGTTAAAGACATAAGTATTAGAGAAAACACAGATTTAAGACTTAGGATCACAGTCTGGACCCACTCTATCCTAACTGGTTCTGTGTTCTTAGTCAAGTTGAATAAACTACTTGACCCTCAGTTTCCTCTTCTGCAGGGTGATCAGTTTATAGAGATGGAGACATTTTTTACAGGCCTGTGTTTATGTTTCCAGGAAGCAACACAAGGGGAAGAAATTGGTGCTACTTGAAAGCAAATAACACAAACTGAGATCACTGCCAACACAGAAAAGAAACAACTTGCAATACCACATTCATTAAAAAATAGAATCAAGGGGTTGGGGTTGTAACTCGGTGGTAGAGCACTTGCCTAGCACATATGAGGCCCTGGGTTCGATCCCCAGCACCATATAAAAATAAATAAATCAAAGGCTTAAAAAAAATAGAATCAAAATGGGTATTTTAAGTAGGTGTTGAAAGTAGATTTTTACTCTTTAATCCTTTTGCCTAGAATACAGGACTTAATAGAGGAAAGATAATGTAGTGTGCCTTTCTAGAATCCTATTAATAAGAAAAGCAGAATCTGAAATCCAGAGACCTTCTGAGTTTTGTAGCTCCTCAGGTGTTTATAATCCCAACCCACCTTATATGGTTGGGATTACCCACCTTATGGGCAGAGCAAGGCCCTGCCAATCCTTGAGTTCAGACTTCTAGTCTTCAGAACTGTGAGAGAACACACTTCTGTTAATTTAAGTCCCCCAGAGTCCTATATAAGTCCTATATCCCCCATGTTTTACTCCTGAGTCTAACTATTAGTACCTGAAGGCAAGGACAATTCCAAGTTCAAAACCTTTTGTCAGTCTCCTTTACCTAGAGAAAAGTTCTCAGCAACCATGCTCTTCAGCATCTGATCCCACATGTCTCCATCCATTCATCTCCTGCATTTTCTCCCTTTTAATAGCTCTGTTCTTGTCAAGCCGATTACACTGGGTTGAGCAGAGTCCTCTTCACCCTTCATGTTCTTCCTGGACCCCCAGAATGCTACCTCATTTGGAAATAGATGCAGATGCAATTAATTAAGATAAAGTCACATGGGACTAGGCAAGAGTGTCTAAACCGGTTTGACTGATGTCTTTATAAAAGAGGAGAAGAGACACAGGGGCGTGTGCGCACAGGAAAGGCGATACAAAGACAGAAGCACAACCAGGGAAAAAGCACCATGGAATGACAGAGGCAGAGAGTGGGTAAGCGTCCATGAGGCAAGGATGACCAGCAACACTGGCAGCAAGAGAAGGGAGTGGACAAGAGTCTCCCCATGGCTCCTGAGAAAGCAAGGCCCTGCCAATCCTTGAGTTCAGACTTCTAGTCTTCAGAACTGTGAGAGAACACACTTCTGATGATTTAAGCCCCCCAGAGTCCTAGGAAACTAATACAGAGATGCACATGCTCATGGCACCTCAGCTTGCCTGGGCTGCGTTGCCACTCTGCCGGGGTCCACCATTCCTCCTCCTTAGACACCCCTCGCTAGCTTTTCCATCCATCCTTTTAAATCCACCTCAAATCTCCACCTCATTCATCCTTTTCCCAAACCAAGCAGTGGGAAGTGAATTTTCCTCTGCAGCTATGTCCAAACCTCATCTTGTACATATTGGTGGCAACTTACGGATCATTCCAGATACTTCCCCATTTCCCCATTGTGAACTTTCTCTTTTATCCCCTGCATTCCCAGCTGTATGCGCATATTGTGAGATTTCCATGGACCTTGGTTGTTGGATTGACTTGTTGGTCATGGAAGTGCAGTGCCATTCTGAAGGAAGAATCTGCAAGGACAGCTCCGTCAAGTGCACATCCTCCAGGTTCTCCCCATGGTCTCTTCAGAAAGTGGCTTTTCAATACCCACAGGAAACATCACGGTGGAGTGTGGGACAGTTGCTGATGGACTTTGATTTTGGTTGTGAAGAGTAACATTTGGTAAAAACCCATCAGTCCCTCAGTCTGCTCTGTGGCAGTTTAGAGGACACACTCCCCAGGTCTTGGGGCAAAGCCTTTAGTCATTTACATCGCATCTGATCACCTTCTTTGACTTTGACTTCCAGAGATCAGACAGGGATGGGCTTCTGCCTAGCTTACTGGCACTTTCTTCTCAGACATCTTCCTCTAATCTCCCTCTTTATCCTTCCAACCACTGAAGACTGGAATATTCTAAGACTCAGTTCCTGGGATATCTCATCTAAGCATATCTAGTCCCTATGTGATCTTACTCAGCTTAATTTTTAAAATATCTGTCTGATTAAGGCAACCAAATGTATGTCAGCCCAGAAATCTCCCTAATTTTGCCCCATCTAGAACAATGGGTCACATTTCCTGCTCCACATCTCACCTTTACTGTCTAATCAACACCTCATATTAATGTATCCAGGCAGGAAAACGTATTTCCTCATCCATAGTCCCTGCACCTCTTCCGTATCTCTACCCATACCTTCCCTGATGCACACTCACGTGTATGTGTGTATCCATATACTTAAGTGTATATTGTGTGCATGTCGGGAAGGGACAGGGAGAACCTCCCTCCCCTGAAATGTGAACTTCCCCATCGTGCCCAGAATCAAACACTAATCCTGACATGTCGTGTGAAGTATAATGTGAACCTGGCAACAGACCACTACCCACGCTGGCCTTGTTCCTGTTTCTTGAGGATTCCAGCCTTTGCTCTCAGGGTCTTTGTATCTGCTGCTCCATCTCCCTGAACCCTTCTTCCACAACCTTCCCTG
This sequence comes from Glaucomys volans, assembly GCA_020662805.1. Classification (NCBI taxonomy): domain Eukaryota; kingdom Metazoa; phylum Chordata; class Mammalia; order Rodentia; family Sciuridae; genus Glaucomys; species Glaucomys volans. The sequence goes on along the minus strand of JAJEJO010002253.1, from coordinate 277,029 downwards.
TGTGATTCTTTCACTCTATCCACATTTCTGTTCAAGTACTGGTTCATCATAGAGGCATCCCTTGACCATCTATGATGAGTTGGGGGGACACTGGGACCCAGGCCCCTCCCTCCTCCTTCCCCTTTGCTTCCTGGACACCATGAGGTAAGCAACTGGGTTCTACCACACACTCCTGCCTTGATGTTCTGCCTCACCACAGGTCCAAAAACAAAGCAGTCATGTGACCATGGACCGGAACCTCTGCAATAGTGGGCTATCATTAATCTTTCCTCCTTTCAAGTTGATTAGCTCAGATATTTGCCATGGTGATAGAAAGCTAACACACCACCTGAGCAGCCCACACCCTGATACCTTCTTCCACACACATGAGCATGCATGTGCACTCACACATGCACACATAACACTGGTACAGACACACATATGTGCACATGTATTCTCATAATCACACGCACTACCAATCTCTCTTCACCCTGCTTATGTGTTTAGCTTTATCAGTTTCACTATGAGGCATAGTGTTAGTCACTTACTGTTTGGTGCTTAGGATCATGCCTACCATACAAGGACAGGACTATGTATATACACAAGGACAGGGTTTCTCTGGACAGTGTTGGTTATTGCTGCATTCTCAGGTCTTAGAAGATAATGTGGAAGATAGTAGATGCATAATATTTATGTTTATTTAGCACTTCCTTATATTCAAGTCAAATGTCTTGCCTAGTATTACATAAATTAGTTAGATTTTATATAAACATTGGATTAGGTATATAATATCTGTATGTTGGATTTCTTAAGTTTTTTAGGAATTATATCTCATATTTCTCTTACACTCCATAGAGATAAGAACAGCACTAAGCACATAATATTGATTTTTTTAAAAAAATGAAAAAAAACCTTGATTTTTGTCCTTTTGTTTTAAACTCAGTATTAGAAATCATCTGGGGCCCTTCTTTGCAGGTTTATTCTCAGTTATATCAGGCATTCTTACCTCAAGGCTCATAAATGGAATTTTGAAGGCCCATGAGCCTCAAATAGTATACAGAATTTAATGGGCACTTGCTTTTTTCTTGGGGAAGGGTCCAAGATTCACAGAGGGGTCTACTTCCTAAAGGCTGGTAAACACCAAGCTATCAGGAGATTTATAGATTCTGGGAAGCCTATGCTCAGAGGTGAGGCTAGGGTGAAAGTGGGGAATCCAGAGGGCAGGGAGGAGCTTATCACGCCTGGGGACCAAGGAAGGTATCTGGTACTGATGTGGCCATGGGGGATCATACCACTCAGAACTCACCGATTCCTACTTAACAGGTCAGCAATTTCATACCAAGCTTACGAATGGGAGAGAAAAAGCTGAGATTAGATCTGAACTCTAGGGATAGACCACATCTTGCTTGCTATGACTGAGGAAGGAGCTGGAAGATTTCGAGTTTTGCCTCTTGGGCGTTTGGATTCCCAGCATGTCCCAGAGAGGGCTCAGAGGCTTGTAGTCATGCCTGGATGTGGGCCACAGCCAGGCCAGGACATAACCACAGACCACTGCACACCCCGACCTGGGCCAGTGTCTTGCATTAGTGTTAGCTACTTTTTACTTCACTTTGTGTCTATATACTACTAAACTCAACCAGATTCAACACCACTAGATGTCAAAACCCTTGTCAACTATCAGTGTCACATACATAATGGTGCTTAGTCATTATTTTTTAAGTGAATAAGTGACAAGGTATCCAGCAGCTAAGTAGCTATAGCTGGTGCTTTGTCATATTTGAAGAACCCAGGAAAGGACTTCCTCTTAACAATGACTGATTGTTCTGAAGCCACCATTAAAATCAATGGAAGATTTTTAGTTCTGAGACTGAGGGAAGGTGGGGTCATGGACCTTGGTTGGGAATTCTGAAGTTTTACGTGATAGTAACGTACCTTCATGCAGTCCTTGGTAGCCTACAAAGTTCTCAATAGCCATGTGCTGTTTTCAAATGTAGCAGGGCTCTCTTTCTATGAGAAGGAGTTCTCGTCCCTCTCACTCCTCCTTGGGACAACCCGAACAATTTAGGTTGATTTCCAGAGAAATAAGTTCCCCAGTTTCCCTCCAGTTGGGTTCTGATAGTTTTCTCAGTTACTAAGATTTCTTTTCCTGCTATTTAAATCTGTACGCTGTGGTTCTATCTTTAGTAAGCATTTAGATAAGACCTGAAGAGTTGATGTTTTCCTGGCAAAACCTGGAGGAATACTTTGTTGTTCTTTCCCATAAAAAAATGAAGACTGAAAAACCACTTAGCAGTAAAACAGTCAGGTTGATCTACATGAGCTAAGGCAGCCAGCCCAAATGGGAGCTCTTCTGTCACCAGAGCAGCAGCCACCAATGTGACTATTTGGGCTGAAGGTATAGCAAGGGCTGGGAAATGTCCAGTAGAGAGGACTATCAGCTTCGGAGACTCCTACTGCCATGATGAGTTCCTGAGGAGTTAGAAGGTCGGGCTGGGAGGATTCCAATGACGATTAGTCAGAAGCTTCTGGAACCACACTGGGTCAAAGGACACAGAGGTATTTCTGAACTTAACAGCTACTACTCATAAAACCTAGGGCAGCATCATAAATGGTAACAGGGATAAGATTCCAAAGATAAAGATAGAAGAGCAAAACAAGGAACACGGCAAAGTGAGAGAACCTTTCAGGACAGCAGGAAGCTGGTGAAATGAGGTATGAAATCTTATTTATGGAGAGGAAAAGGGAGCAGAGAACAAGGAGCAATTCCCAGAGTGTGGCCCACCCCAAACAGAAGCCACTAGTAACCAGAGCATCAGGCATCACAGGGGCAATTTGCCAGCATTGGATCCACTCCTTTGGGTTGCCCTACAAGGGTACTAGTAAAATATGGGAACTCTTAACAAATTGTCCCAGTGTTAGCTGACTTTCCATTACTATAACAAATGCCTGAAATAATCAACTTATAAAGAAAAAAGGTTTATTGGGGCTCATGATCAATGGGCCATACTGCTTTTAGGCCTGTGGTGAGTCAAGACATCATGGAGGGGAGGATGTGAAGGAACCAAACCTCTCACTTTTTAGCTGGGAAGTGAAAAAGAGGAAGAGGAAGGGGTCTGGGGTTTTCTATCCCCTCTAAAGACCGCAGTGACCTAGAGACCTCCCACTAGGTCCACCACCTCCCAACGGCACCTTCCTGGGGATCATGTCTTACCACATGGGCCTTTGGGGGACATTCCAGATCTGAACTCCACCACCAAGTGTAGCCATTTATATATAAGTTTAGTACCTAAGAAGTTGGCAAAGCACATTCCTTTAGGCAATAGACCAGGAGAGTTTAATAGCGAGGGTGGAAATGTCTAGAGTTAGGGACCATATGGGAGAGAGGGATGAGATGTAGCCACAAGGGGACTTGATTTGGAGCAGATGCCAAAGGGAAGCAGGAAGTTTGGGGATAACTGCCTTAGGGACATCCCACGTTGTTCTTGCTGACACTGATGACTCTCCTAGAGATGGCTCTGCTGGAATTTCTCCAATTCATTTGAGAGAAACACAGAAGCGAATCTGCTTCTGACCCAAGGCAAGCTGACTCCTCCTCTTCTCTCCTGGTCACCCCTGTCCCACCTCCTGGGACTCTTGCCTCTTCTAAAGGATGTGAGTGACTTGATTGACCAGAAAGCAAGGGGCAGGGTCACCAACCCCACTCCCAGGTAGTAAAGGCCCAGAACACTTAAGCATCTCCACGGTGCAGCATCTGCCTTACTAATTAGCTCACGGATATAATACATTACCAAGCTCTCTGCTTCCAAAATGATCAACAATCCATATGGCTGTTTATTTAGCAAGGTCACAAATATTGGGCATCACCGACATAACTATTTGGAAGAAAGCCAATCATGCATCATGGTGGAAAATGGAGCTCCCAAGAGGGAGGGAGCTTGCAATCGTTATAAGACTAAGTGAGCTTTGACACCATGCATGATCTATGTGTTCAGCCCCAAATAGAAGGCACACTCGAGGTTCTGCCTCTTTATTATTTTTTTACAAGTTCCAGCTCAGCCAATTATTTCAAATCACTTTGCTTTCTCAGATTTTGCTTAGAAGCATACAGATGGGGATTCTGGACATTTTTTTTTTAAAGTGAAAATTCTCACTTTGTTCTATTAATTAACCAAGTGATTGGCATCCTTTGGATTGCCTGGTAATTTGTAAAACTAGATCAAAACCACAAAGTCTGGACTTACCTGTGACCAGAGCTGACACAGAGTGAAGTGTCCTCAAATAGCAACCCTAGCCGTACTCTGTATGAGCTTGATGACCCCAGGGCAAGTCACTCGCCCTCTCTTAGCTAATTCTTTTTTCATTTGTAAAAATCAAGATGATGCTAGTTATGAGAAGAAGAAGGTTGTATGAGCTCATAACTGAGGGATACGCTTTGTATAATGTAATGTGCAATTAAATGAAAGGAAAAAAAGCAGGAATATTCCCCAGATAGGTGTCTCAGATTAATATTAACAAAGAATATAGAAGACAAGAAGCTGCTGCAGGAGGTGATTTCTGAGTGGTAGACACTATTTAATACATAGTTTTTGGTCTTGAAGTCTAAATTAGATCAGGACTGGTGCATATTCAATGGATAATATCTCCTGGAATGAAATATTTGAATTGAAGGTGACTGTTTTTTCTGGGAGGTTCCCACATGGGCAGCAGTGTTAGTGGGCTGAGCTGCTTTCCAGGTGGGTGATTTGTGAGTCTGAAGAGAGTGCAGAGCTGAGGGGCAGAAGGACTCAGAGTGGACGTGACCCAGCTATGCTCCTCCCTTGTGATTTCCCTCTGGTTTTTATTTTTATTTGTTTGTTTGTTTCTACCAGGGATTGAACCCAGGGGCTCTTAACCACTGAGCCACATCCCAGCCCTTTTTGGTTTTTATTTTGAGACAGGGCCTTGCTATGTTGCTTAGGGCCTCGCTAAGTTGCTGAGGCTGGCTTTGAACTTGGGATCCTCCTGAGCCACTGAGATTTTAGGCATGTGCCATGGTGCCCGGCTCCCTCTGATTTCTAAATGTCATGTGCTTCCCAGAATCTGAAACCTCCTTATCACCTCCTGACTGCCATGGAAATGTGTTTGCAAGTATTGAGAAGATGGATTAGGATTTTGAATGATGACTTCATGCACTTAGCAAAAGAGGCTCAGGCTCAGTCCTCCAGTGGTGACCTGGGCCTTTGCCAGCCCTGCTTGGTGGGGTCACCATGAGTGATCTTCAGGCTCCAGTGGCCTGAATATCTCAGGCCCTGTTCTGTTTGCTATGTAGCCCTTCAAAAACATACAAGTGAATGCAAACCCAAATAAAAATGTATTCAGAGAAATACGGGGAGAAGAATTCCACTGGGGATGCTAATCCTGAGAGAAGCGCTAGCTAAGGGTCATGGCTGAGCCTGGAGATGTTCTGCAGCTGCCACGGGGTGGGCTTTGTTTAAAGCTTGCTTTATTCCACTCCTAGCTAGGAACAGGGTCACCTGTTATATGTAGATGTTGCTTCTTTTTCAGAACTGAGGCTGAACTAGAACTTTTGGATGGCATGGCTTTTTTTTTTTTTGGCACTGGGGATTGAACTCAGGGATACTTGACCACTGAGCCACATCCCAAGTCCTATTTTGTATTTTATTTAGAGACAGGGTCTCACTGAGTTGCTTAGGGCCTCGCAAAGTTGTGGAGGCTGGCTTTGAACTCGCAATCCTCCTGCCTCAGCCTCCCAAGCAGCTGGGGTTACAAGCATGTGCCATCGCACCTGGCTGGAATGGCTTTTAATGACTTCCTAAGAGAGTCTTGCTTGGCCATCTCCTCCGCTTTTAGTGGGCTCTGCGACTCCAGTGGCAGTTTTTGTTCATTTCATGACCATCCATGTGCTCTTTAAATAGTGACAGGGAGGGAGGGAGGAGCGATTGGATGTTGGGCATCGAAGCTGAGGAACACGAATAAGCACTTGGGAGTGTCCAAGGTGCGGGTCCCTGACCTTTTACGTTTACTCAAATGTCCCCTCACTCACCATTGCATGATTCATCCAGACTGGGAAGATGTCATCTAGGACCTTGGGGTAAACGAGCTCTCGATCATAGAGAAAGATGGTCCAGAATACCAAAAATACAAACTGGAAATAAATCCAAATAAATCCAGCGTCATTAAGTTTGTTTTTCATCAAAGTTTTCTAAGATAATCAAGGAAATGGCAAAATTAAAATAGATACCAATCTTAAAGATATCTCACATATACATTATAGGAATATCAAATGAAAGGAAAAAATGTTTATGGTAGAATTGCTACATCGGAGCTCCCTGGGGGAATTCCTCTCTGTGCTTGTTAATTAGCAATTCAATTATTAGTTATCAAGGCAGGCAGGAGAAGATACAGATAAGCTAGATGCACAGGCTGGGCATGGTGGCCCACACCCACAAGCCCAGCAATTTGGGAGGCTGAGACAGGAGGATCTCAAGTTCGAGGCTAGCCTCAGCAACTTAGCAGGGCCCTAAGCAACTTAGTGAGACCCAGTCTCAAAGTAAAAAATAAAATGGGCCAGGATGTGGCTCAGTGGTAAAGCACCCCTCGTTTAGAACCCCAGTACCAAAACCAAACCAAACCAAAACAAAACAAAAAGCCTAGACACACAGGCCATTGAGCACTTTGATTTTCCCAATGACTTCTTTCTCCTCCCAGCTTGCACCTCAAGTCTTGAGAGTCGGCACCTGTAATGGCTGGATTCTTACACACTTCTTGCCCACCCTTGAAAACTGACAAATTCTTGGATAATTCAGAAGCTAGCTAGCTGAGAGTCAGACCTCTCTTGCTCAGGACTCTGCCTGATCTCCATCTATAGTTTCCTAGATGTCTTGTCAAAGCATCTGTCCTCAGTGCGACCATTAATGCTGAAATGGGAGGGAGGACTATTAATTTTCTGATCTTCTCGTCTTTTGAAATTTCATAGCCTTAATTTATAAGACTTAAAAAAATAAAAAGACTCCATTGTTAATTTTTAAAATTTGACCTTTAGAAGACTTCATGGGGACAGACGTAGAGGTATTTGGCCCAGGGAATCTGGACTGCTAGCATTTGCTGTTACCTGAAAACTCATTAGTGTTTGCAGAGTTTCATTTTCCTTCGGTTTTGAAGTGCGGGTGCCAGAGGAAGCAGGACAATGGCAGGTGGAGGAAGGTGGTCACCTCTAATCCCAGCCCTAACGGTCAGTCAGCGTGCTGGATCTGCTTTTCCCTCTCTAGCTAATGAATGAAACAGGAAATGCCACAGAAGTGGGGACAGCTTAGCAAACCAACTCACTGTCCTTGTCATGGCTGCTTTTTCCAGATTGTTCATTCAGCACAACGAATGAGGCACCTACTGTCTGCCCTACACTAGGCTTGTCTTTCTCTCTTAGATCGTCTTTTCCATGCACCAACTCTGAAGGTCTCATATCTTTTATTTTTTTAATTATTTTAATTTGATGACTTTCCACTTGTAGAAGTAACAGGTTTATTGAACCAAGTGATACGAGACGTGTAAAAGGGAACACAAGTCACCTTCCCCGCTAAGGCTCTCCATTCTCATCACCCTAATGGAAATAAAGTTGTTTCAGTTACATAGCTTCAGTATTCCTGGTGGGTTGACTCCAAGAACCCCCAAGGATACCCAAATCCATGGATGGTCCAGTCCCTTATACAAAACAGCATTATCTATACATATAACCTGCCCATATCCTCCAATACACTTTAAATCACTCTTGACTGCTTACACCCAATATAATATAAATAGTTGTTACAATGTATTGTTCTTACATTTGTACTTAATTGTTGTATTTATTTTCAAATATTTTTGATCCATGGTTGGCTGAATTCATGGATGGAAAAGGACTGACTGTATTTTGATTGAGGAAGTTCCTTCAAACTTCCCCATCAGACAGCAACAAGGTCTAGACAGCGATAAGGACCCTTCATTAAGCTTTCACAAAGATACAAAAACCAGTGATAAAGCTGATGAGGAAAGTGCCCTATTTCCTGATGACCCTGGACAGCATGGTACAACCCTCAGAACATTGATGTAAAAGCAGTTGCTCTGGTTTTCAATATTAGGTTCTTGAATAACCTGGCTGCCCAGAGGAGTCTGTCCATCTGTAGGCATCTGTTCTATGAGATCCACATCCTGGTAACTTACCATGGACACGGGAAAAGCCAGCGTGGTGAACAGCAGATCTCTGAAGGCAGTTATGAACTTAATGTTTTTCCTTCCTTTTATTCTTTTTAGCACATCATCCAGGCAGGCGACCCCGAAGAAAAAGGCCTGCAAGAACTAAATTCATTACACCAAATGAGGGCATTTTCATTTGCTTTAATTAATACATTCTTCACTGATGTAAAACCGCATCCCTCTGGGAGCAATGTTGACTTGGGAATGAGGGGGTTGTTGGGCTGTTTTGGTTGAGAGCCAATTCAAGGGCTGGGCTTCTGGCTCCTTGGACCCTGACCTTGCTTGCTAAAACTGATTGAGGACATTCATTTGGGGGATAATAATGTGTACAGTATTTAGTGTACTGGGCTTGAGTTAAAATAGAAACAAAATTTAAAAGCCAGCTTAGAATGAGAATGGAATGAGACAGATACCTTGGCTGTACAAAAATGGGATGAACCCACCAAAGACCACAAAGACAAAGAGCCAGGTATCATGGCCATGCCTCAGGTGTCTTTCTAGGAAGAAAAATTAAGAAAAAAGCCAAGGGTTGAAATCTCACTGGAAAAGCCAGGATCAGGGTCAAGAGGAAGGATGGAGCTCCATGCTAGCCTGAGGGAGATACACAAGATGGCAGCTGACTTGGCTCAGGGAGGAGCTAGTGTGTCTCCATCCTCACAGAGGGGTTGACAGGGACAATCTGACCAAGGGAGTGGTTTAAATCTAAGGACAGAGCAAGAAAGCCCTGGGCCCTGGTGAGGCCCCTGAGGCAAGGCAAAAGAGAAGTCCCTTTCAAGGAAATACAAGTGGAGTGTCCCCTATCCAAAATGCTTGAGACCAGAGGTATTTTTTTTTTTTTTCAGATTTTAGACTAAGACCCATGTGGCTAAGACCCACATATACACCCAAAACTCATTTATGTTTCATACACCCCTTTGTACAAATAACGTGAAAGTAATCTTATATGATCTTTTTAAATAATTTTGCACACGAAACCAAGTTTCATGCTGAAATTTTTTGCTGTTTCATTGCGTTGGTGCTCGAAAAGTTTTGGATTTTGGAGCTTTTCAAATGTCAGGTTTTTGGATCTGGATGTTCAACCTGCAATACGACATGGAAGGCAAACTTTGCCCATTCTTAGTGTTGCTCACAGTCTCGTGACTTCCAATTGAAGGCCTAGGGGTGGGGGCGGTCACAACTACACAGAATTTGAGCCAGTTTTGAGTTGTGCTCATGCCAGAATCCATCCTCATCTTTGGAAGCTCTGGTGGATACGCCAGGGGCAGTAAGGACTCTGGTCTTCGGGAGAAGTCGGACCAGCTCTGGAGCCTGGGAGCTGGGCCAGCCATTAGTCATGTTGGCTGTTGGGGAATAGTCTCTGGGGGCCAGACTCTAGGAGAGATCTTGAAGAGTTGTCCTCCTGCCCCTCGCTGGGCTAAGAGGCGAGGCAAGCAGGAGAGGACACTGGGTAAATTCTGTCTCTGTTCCCAGCTGGGCCCTAAGACCTGCAACACCGCTTCTTCAGGAGCTTTCTAGAAAGGCAGGACCCTATTCCTGGATTGTGGGATCTGAATCTCTGGAAAAGGGGGTCAAGAAGTTAGTGTTTAACAGGCCTCTCCAGGACAACCTTATGGAAGCTGAAGTTTTTAAAACCCCTGGATCAGGCATAAATCAGGATTTCATCACTCAGAAATCTTACTTCCTACTCAAAACTCCAGCAGCTGACTTCAGCCCTCACTTGTCTGGTCCCAGACATAACTAAGCATCACATCTGCACAACCGTATAAAGGAAGTGCTCTTATTAAGCTCCCCACTCCCATTTTACAAATGGGGAAACTGAGGCAGTGAGTGAGATGAACAAACGGGCCTCACGGCTCATGGCTTCAGAGTCTGGTTCATACAGACACGTGAACCAGATTTCCATACTTAGATCAGATTTCTAAGAACAGCTCACATACAGCGCTGTAGGAGGTGGGAAGAGAGACAGTTATCTCCCCGAGGGAGAATTAAAAATTGAAAACAACTTTTCCGAAACACTGATGCCTGATTCCTATCCCTAGAGATTCTACTTCAGTGGGTCTGGGGGTGCAGTCTAGAATTCAGGATTTCTTCAGATCCTTCCAGGTGATTCTAAGCCTGGGACACCGAGGGTGAGAACCACCTGCCTAGAGGAACTTCTGTGTAGAAATTCATACCTGATGTCCCAAGAGAAATGGGGCCAAGGAGACGGAGGCAGTCAGACCCTTGGGGTGTGATGGGACTGCTAGAGAGAGGTGGGGTGGGGGGAGAGGCAGGAAGCAAATGCGGGAAAGTGTCCTCATCTAAGGATCTCAAGGGGGCAAGAGGCCAGCCAAGGTGGCAGGTGGTAGAAAACCAGGACTGGACAAGACCTCAAGGTCCCTCAGGGAAGAGGAAGTTTCCTACTGGAAGGGCATATTTCGGAGAAGGGTGGCAACAGATGCAACTGTCCATGCAGGGCTGCCACCCTAGGACATGTCACCATTGCGGGTGCTTTTCACATCACCCCTTAAGGGCTGGAAAAGTCGGACGTGCAGGCCTTTGCATGGGATGTCAGAAGTAGTTGCCTCGGGCTGGGGATATAGCTCAGTGGGTAGAGTGCTTGCCTCGCAAGCACAAGGCCCTGGGTTCAATCCCCAACACCAAAAAAAAAAAGAAAAGAAAAGAAGTAGTTGGCTCCCTGTGGCTGCCCCCACTACCCCAATGGCCCTCATCTATCCCCTGGGTTCACCTGCAGCTGCTTAGGCCACTGTTCAACTCGGGAGGAGCAGGCCCGGGCCCAGGGCATCGGGGCCTCGGGACCTTGGAGCCGAGGACTCCACTGTTCCCTCATCTCCCACTGGCTGAGCCTCTGCCAGGCTGCCTCCACCCAATTTGTGAAGTCCACGTGACCCATTTCCTCCAGCCAGAGCTTCTTAGAGTCACAGCCACCAAGCTGACCCTCTCTCTTGCTTTTCCCAGTTACAAAATGTGGAAATCGGATGGGAGAAATGAGCACATTACTCAGCTCCTCTGGGGTTCCTCCATCAATAAAGGTTGGCTCCCCACAGCAAACCTGCCAATCACCTCCCCCTCCGCCCCCAGCTCACACAAGCTTTGCTGGCAGATGCCACCCTGGCACCCGAAGATGCCAGCTGCCTTGTCTCCACTGAGCTTACACCACACTGACACGGCTTCATCTGTATCAACTAGGAATATCTGGGGAGTCCCCACATCAGAGCTCAGGAGGAAGCAGGAGGGCGTCTCCAAGAGGAAGACACAGGCAGGAGCCGCCCACCCAGCTGGAGGGCCAGGAGGGTGAGCTCTGAGCTCTAAGGGACAGTGTGGGGTGGGGGGCACTGAGGACAGGTTTGAATCAACTCATCCAAACAGCCATGGCCTGCTCATTCTCCAAGGTCAATATCATACGATGTTTGTAAAACATTCACAGAGGAACAAGCCAGGGAGAAAATGCCACTTGTTATGAAGTCAGCTGAGTCCAACACTGAAGACCTCACGCCCGTAGTTCCAAATAGAACTATATTTGAAGGCAGGGTTTGTAAAGAAGTCATTAAGTTAAAATGGGCTCACATGGGGTGGCCCTACTCCAACAGGACACAGGAGAGATCGTGACCAGACACAGAGGGACGAGCACAGAGGACATAAGGAGAAGATGCCATCTGAAAGCCTGGAGAAACCCCCTTGCCCCTGGGTCTCAGCCTTCCAGCTTCCAGAACTGGGAGAACAAAATGCAGCTGGGTCAGCCCCCTGCTCTGCAGTGGAGGCGACACCAGCAACAGCTTTAAAACATGACAGCAACCACTGGTCTTCTTCGAAGAATCGTGTTGCAAAGTGACTGTCATTTCCATTTCTCAACTTCTTGTTCATGCTGCTTTAAAACTTCTGATCCTCTTTTCTACTGGTTCTTCCTCTTTTTTTGGACCTGGGGACTGAACTCAGGGGCACTCCACTGAGCCACATCCCCAGCCCTATTTTGTATTTTATTTAGAGACAGGGTCTCACTGAGTTGCTTAGGGCCTCACTAAGTTGCTGAGGCTGGCTTTGAACTCACTATCCTCCTGCCTCAGCCTCCCAAGTGCTGGGATTACAGGCGTGTGCCACCGCGCCCGACCTGGCTCTTCCTTAACTCTGTACCTTTTTCTAAAATGTTCTAAATTTGTTAGCTGTCTTTTTTTTGTTGTTGTTGTTGCTAATTGATGAACTTCACCACCCATCTCAGAGCTGGGTTTACATTTTTCATAACTAATACAATCTATGAAGTCGTTAAGAGGTATTTAGTTTTCACATTCCTGAGTCTTCACAGTTCCACAGAAATCTTAAAATCATGGAAACTTAACCTAAGTCACCAAGTTTCTTTCCTCGCCTTAAAGCCAGAATGCTGTTAAGCCACCCCAGGAATGAGAATTTCTTCTATTAAAAAATATAATTCCAGAGAGGGAGATTCCACAAGTTCCCCACACTCAACGTGACCACTCCTGCTGGGTGAGTCAAGGAATCCCAGCCCGGCTCAAGCTTCTGTGTCTGACTCAGCTGGGCTGGGACTTCCTTATTCCTCTCCTTCGGAATGATGCAATCCCTTCAATGAAGGAGTATTCCAGAATAAAAGAGCAAGCAGGACTAACTGTGATGAATATTTTCTCTCTCAGTGGTGGGCGGGGTGGCATTTGGGGCAGGTGGAAGGGAACCTTGTCCAAGTCTACGGGTACAGACATGCAACGTTCTATTTCAGTCATCATTCATATACATTGAGCTTCAGTAAGCAAATGAGATGAAAGGACAAGGTAAAGAACTCAGGAGAAGAAAGTGTGTGCAGAACACAATTTAGAATAATGAGAAAAAAATGGAGGCCAGGAATATTATGGGATAGGTTGGGGCACATGCATGGCCAAGGCGGTGTGGCTGATACCAAGGGTTGGATAACAGTACAATGTCTTGGGATTGAGTCTCTTATGGGTGGGATTTCCTAGAAAGTGGTTCATACCAGTTAGAACCACGTTCTTGTCATGGATTCAAGCAGCCAACATCTGTGAAGTGGCAATTAGGAACTCAAAATTGCATTAGCCATCGTATGGGCCAGGAGAGGCTGGCTCTAGGCTAAGATGCCTTTGCTAGAAATAAGGAAAAGAGGAGTAGGAAGAGGAAGAGGTGAAAGGAATCTTTTCTGTTATGGTAACTATTTTCCATCAGGATGAAGAATCTGAAATTCCGAGGTGTGCCTGAAGGTTTTTGGGAGGTGGGGTGTGTCCTCAGGTCTCATGAGAGGAGGAAGAGAGGGGGCAGGATTGGGGGCTGGGTGGCTAAAGGCTGTGTGGATGCTTGCCATCCCATCTCCCCATTGGGAGCCCTGGTGCTGAGCTGACCCTGCAGAGCTGCCCTGGAGTGGGCCCAGTGAACCCCATATCAACCACTCATAGGATGCAGCAACCCCAGGAAGGGCCCAAACCTTGGTCTGGGTGGCTTCCTTCCCCTGAAGGCAATTCTGGGTGGAAATCAACTGTGACCCTTCCAAAGTCAGCAATACTCCTCCTAGGAACAGGGGAAGGATTATCTCAGAGTTGAGGGAGTATGAGGATCCAGGTTCCTCATCACTACACAGGAGCAAACTGAGGCACAGAGAAGTTGGGTAACTCACTTAAGACCGCACAGCAAGTGAGCAGAGAGTCTGTGTTCTGGGTCCAGAAGCCAGACCTTCAATCACAGATCTCTATATTGTGCGTTGACAGCCTGCCAAATTGCTGACTTTCATGGTTACTCAAGAAATAATGGCTACCTTATTTTGGGTGCTGGTGGTGACCAGTCCCATAGTGATATCAGCCCTTATCCTTTTGTCTGAGAGCTAAAAATGAGCAGTCAAGAGCATCTTTATGGGCATAAACAGTCAAGTGTGTTTCTGACTCTGTCAAGCTTAAGAATTCCATAGATTCATGTGTTCACCTGATGATGGAAACCAGGGACTCCAAGGACTGAAGTGGGAGCTGTAATGTAAATGGAACCCATCTTCTTGCTGCTTATAGGCCACCTTGGCATTTGGACCAATGGAGGGTCTCCCAGGCCCTCTCTTCCCTGGCCCTGAGGACATTATGATGACTTCATCTTGTTGTCACCCAGGAGCTTGAGGATGGTAATGTCATAGCTGCCTGTGGCTTGGACAGCTTTGCAGAGAGGGGCAGGGAAGGTCACATGTCTGTCATTGAAGGGGTGGAGGGAGATAGGGAGGGAGGGAACCAGCCAGAATCTCCCCCAGAGATGCAGTTAGTTATGAGGCACCATCTCTAGCAATGTTTCCGAGGAAGTTTATTTTTAAAAAGAGGAAGCAGCAGCAAGCCCACGGAATCAGCACACCAAGTCATTGCGGCTGAACGTTCCCCCAAGCTTGTCCTCCCAGGGGGCAAGAAAAGCCCTTGAATGAGAGTGGAATGGATGGGGGCGGGTGCAACATTTGGGTAGGACTCAGGCATTGGGTGGAAGAAGCCAGTACAAGCAGACCAGGGACAGCCACAGCTTGGTCCCCACACCCATTCGGCAGGACTTACTGCTGTCTGCCTGAGTTTGCAAACCGTATCTCCCCCAAGTGCCCCAGTGCCAGAGGGCAGCCACCCCAGCAACCCCAGCAGGGCAGGCAGCCACTCAACAGAGGTCCTCCTCCAGCAGGGGCGACCGAGCATGCAGTCTGGGAGGGAGATCGGGAGCTATGCGAGTGGTGGGTGACCCTTACTGGCTCCAACACACACAGAGCTGCTGTTGAGTGAGGAAACTGATGTTCCTTGGAACCAACCTCTGTGCTGCGCTATCAAACACAAGATGACTGGAAGCTCACAGCCCTTTCCCACCTTTTCTCCATCTGCTCATACCAGGCTGTGACCATTCTGTCTACTTCTCACCTGCCAGGTATCCACCCCTGGTGGCCGCATTGTGGTTAAATACTATTTCCATTCCTATTTGACAGATGTGGAAATGAAGATGCATAGAAGTACCTAGGCCAAGGTCACAGAGACAGTCAGTGGTGGAACTGAGATGGTGTCTCAGAGAGACAGGCCCCAGAGCTCATGACTGTGACACCACCTCTCCCTCCAAACACAGAACCAGCTGCCTCTTCCCTGGGGTCAGTTTACTCCCTCCTTAAGCAGAGAGTCATACCTCCCCCTTCTTCCTTTACTCTTCCTCTTTGATAACACTCCATCACAGCCACCAACCCTGAAGAGCTCCTACCCATGTTCCCCTTGGATTCCTGGATAATTTCAGGGAGGAATGGGGAAATGTTAAGAATGCAGACTTGCACTAAGATGGGCTTGGTTCCTCAAAAGGGGATGTAACCAAGTCTCAGCTGTTTTAGAGGAGGGATATAAACGCCCCAGTAATCTGCGTTGGACACTAATTTCACCAAGCTGAGCTGAAACAAATACGCAGGTGTTACACAAACAACGAGACTCCTATGAATGATCAATGCAACCATCAATGAACGAATCATTAGTTTACACAATAAATCAGTAAGAACATACAGTCATTAATCAGATCATGAAACCTCAAGAGTTAGAAATGTTGAGGTCCAATATTTAAGCTTCAGTAACTTACTTGAAATCTATCTTTAATCTCTTGACCCTCTGAAATGCATGCAGCCCATCTCTGCTAGGTGGGAAATATTTAAGTCACACTTTCAGGAGCTGAGAAAGGGAATTACCACAGGTAAGTCCCTCTCTACTCATGCACAAGATCCAGAAGTCAGAGGAGAGACATGGCTGAAACTCAGGAAAGTCCAAGGTCAAGGTAAGTTACCCAGTTTTTGTCATGCCTACCGTGGTGGCAAATACAATGTGGAACATGACTTGTTAGGGTTGGCAAGAACCTAGGAGGCCAAACTTCTGATTTGGAGCTAATTAGAAGAGTTTAACTGGAAGGTTAAGACACATTGGGGGAGGGAAGGAATTCTAATGTGACAGTATCCATAAGTAAGCAGACTAAGAGATGCTCAAAAAAGTCAGAAAAAGGAAAAGTGAATTGGGCTGAAGTTATCCCACAAAGATTTTAAGAAAGAATGTAGGATTTCAAGAGGTCTAGGAAGGAATCAAAGTGCTGAAGAGAGGATGAGGGTATGGGCAGAGAAGGGAATGGTCAGCCTATGGACCAATATGGGTTTGACACAAGTCTTCTAGCAAAAGAACTCAGCCTTCCTGGGGAGAAAGAGACCTGAGCTTACACCATTGTGTGAGTTACTAAACCAGGAGTTTGAGATTGGTTTCATAAAACAGAAGGGAGCCACAGAAGTTTCTTGAGCATCCAACCACAATTTAAAAAGAGCTTATGAATAACCTAATAATAAATGGGCAAATGATATCAAAAGATACTTCTTGAAAGAAGGAATACAAATGACCAACCAATCTATGAAAAAACGTTCAACATCCCTAGCAATCAGGGATATGCAAATCAAAACTATACTCAGCTTTCATCTCACTCCAGTTAGAATGGCACTCATCAAGAATACAAATAACACTGAATGCTGGTGAGGATGCTGGGGGAAAGGTACACTCATACACTGTTGGTGGGACTGCAAATTAGGACAACCACTTTGGAAAGCAGTTTGGAGAGTCGTCTAAAGACTAGGATTGGCAACACCATATGGCCCAGCTGTCCTTGGTATTTATCCAAAAGAACCCAAATCAGCATACTATAGTGATACATGCATACCAATGTTTATAGCAGCGATTCACAATAGCTAAATTATGGAACCAGCCTAGGTATCTGCCAACAGACGAATGGATCAATAAAATGTGGCATATGTCCACAGTGGAGTTTTACTCAACCATAAAGAAAAACAAAATTATGTCATTTTCTGGTAAATGGATAGAATTGAGGAACATCATGCTAAGTGATGCAGAAAGTTGAGGGTCAAATGTTTTCTCTCATATGTGAAAGCCGAGATAAAATCAAAGGAATAAAAAAGGGTATGTCACAAAAATAGAAAGGAGATCAACAGATTGGAGGAAGGAGGGGAGGAGGGATGGAGGAAAAAGAGGAAGGAATGGGGAAGTAGAGGAAAGAGACCCACCAAGGGATTCTATGCCCAAGGATGAATGTCCCACCATGAATCCCACTGTTGTATACAATTATAACACACTAATTAGAAAACACTAGTGGTATAAGGGAAACCAGAAGAATGGAGCAGGTGGAACACATTGGGGGAGGGAAGGACAAAAGGAAGGTCCTGGGGAATGAGGTTGATTGAATGATGGGCGTGTAGGATTATGGCATAAAGAATCCCACTGTTATTAATGATTACAATGCATGAACAGAAATAAAAAAAAGGGAGATTGTGATATTAACAAACAAAACAAAATAAAAAATAGCTTTGGAAGATTCATGGAATCTGAGTGGTAGGTGGAGGGACTGAACAGGGAGGACAGTAAAGAGTTGACGTGTTCTTCCAGGTACAAAGTAGTAAGAACCTGGAATGGGAAAGGCAGTCAGACTGGGGAGAAGGAACAGATCCAGCAAAAGGAAGAACCAAGGGGATTTGGAGGCTGAATGGTCAGGAGGGCAAAAATGGGATTAATACTGGGATATGGTGGTATCATTAACAAAAGTGTTTTCCCACTGGTGGGAAATGAAGGTTCTTTGGCATGTAAGTGAACTAAGAACAAAGAAGTCAGGGAGCTGGTCTATGAGGGTAGGTTAGGTGATGAATCTATTCTTAGCCATACTTATGTGAGATAGGACATCCATATTGGAATTTGGATTTGATTAGAGTGTCATTCTTGGGTTCAGACTGACTCTCTCTCTCTCTCTCTCTCTCTCTCTCTCTCTCATTGACTCTTTTTAATATAAAGCCAATAGATATACCAACATCATTTTTAAAAACCTATTGCACTCTTAGAGTGCTAAAAATCATTTTTGTTTCATTTTCTGTTTTCTTTTTCTTCCACAAAATTATAGGATCAAAACAGGCAGTCACCTTGAATTTTTCCAACACACTAGAGCTCTGTTTGGAGCACAAATTTTTCTGGCCAGAATCAAGAGATAGCCAATGACCAGGAGGGATGAGGCAGCACCTCTAGGTCTCTTTAACTTGAACTCCATCATGTCCACCTCACAAGAATTCCAATGTCACTGTTTCTGACCACACGTATCATCTGTCAAGAGGATTATGATTCCAAAGGATTGGAACATTCCATCCAGTTTCTGAAATCAGATGTTTACACTGCACCCTGTATTTTAGTCAAAACCCTCAAACATGAGTTTTCTTTCCCAAAAGATGCTCCCTTTTTAGCTTATAACTTCCAAGACTATTTTTTTAACACATCCCCAAAATACATTTTTTTAAAAAAAAATCTCTTTTCTCTCTCATTCATTCACACTTCATTCATCAGTATGTGGTCAGCCAGGTTAGGAAGACAAGAAGGTTTTTAACTAGTTGTAATTGTGTGTTTGCTATTGGGTTGAGGGATATGTCCTTTAAGATGGAGTTTGAGCCTATAAAAAGTTGAAGTGGGAGCCGGGCCTGGGAAAATGTGTTTGCTTTTCTTAGCTAAATCTGTGAGTCTGTGTGTGCTGTAAAATGGCATCATTCCTCCAATGGAAACCACACTTCCTACGCAACAGACGCTACTCTGCCTTCTCTCCACAGACTTTCCCAAGCAAGGTTCAAAATCCCTCCTGTATCTGTAGTCAATCCCATGGGAAAACCATTAGTTGGGTCCCCCATTAGGGTTCCAGGATGAGATTCTTTGCAAAAGAACATGTAACAATTAGTAATCCAAAAGTGTAGCTACAGAAAGCTTCCAAGGCAGAATTTGTTAGAGGAAAAAAAAAAAAAAATCTGTTAATAGAAAAAAGACAAAACTCACCACCAACGAAGAAGGAAAACAAAAATAGAATTTTGTATTTAATAAAATCCAAAAGAGACAGGAGGAGAAGCACTCATATGACAGGTACATTGGTCCCTGGGATGGCCATGTCGACTTACCAGATTAAGAAGCGTCAAGTACTTCCACTGGGCACCATCTTGAAATATTTTATATTGCTTCTGATCCTTTCCATGTCGCGGGATGTAGTAATTGAGAAAAACGTACCAGTTCAAAACAAGGAAATGGTAGATGCACATACAAGTCTTCATCACGGCTTCCTCTGGCCAGGGCACTGAATACC
The DNA here is from genome assembly GCA_020662805.1 of Glaucomys volans. Lineage (NCBI taxonomy): Eukaryota > Metazoa > Chordata > Mammalia > Rodentia > Sciuridae > Glaucomys > Glaucomys volans. The sequence continues at coordinate 257,685 of JAJEJO010002253.1, read as the reverse complement.
TCGGGTCACTTCTTTGTAGTGTCCTTCTGTGAGTCACAGATCAACTCCTAGGCAATCTGGAGAGCTGTAAAACACACCCCTTTGGGGTTGAAAGTTCCACCTTAGGCCGAGGGTTTGCTTCTCTCTTAGGCAGTTGTCCTGATAAACTTGGGAAAAAGGACTAGTGCTGGTTTTCAGAGTCCTGTTTACATAATGATAATCTGAGGATTTGGATTCGTTTCACCATATTAGCCTTGGAGGAGGGTGGGAAGCAAGAGCTGCCCTTTGCACTATTTGACTGGGGCACTGGAGCCACGGTGGCAGGGTTAAACAACCTTATTATGAAATACCAATAGCTTTAACTAATAAAAACACCCTCCTGGCCCAACTAACTCTCTTTTAATTTGGGAAGAACAGGAAGTTGCAGGACAGTATCTCTTTGAAAGAAGCAGGTTGATAAACCAGGAGGAGGAGACTGGGTATGTTGAGGGCAAAACTCAAGGTAAGGAAGAAAGGGAAGAGTGTTGTAATCTTGCTCCTGAGATTGCCAACTTTTGATTTTCCAGGGAAACCTGAAGGGTTTCTTTTGTTTTAGTTTTCTGTTTGTTTGGTTTTATTTTAGTTGAGTGTCTTTAACCTAGATAACTAAGAGTCCCCAGGCACTCCTTGCACATGAGCATTCGTGTGTCAAGAGGTGAGAAGCCTGGGAAGAGCTCTGTGGCCTTGACCCCAACATACCTGAGGGTAAACAGTGCTGGGGAAGGCAAGGGTCTCTCTACTGCCCTGGAGGAGCACAGCAGTGGCCCTGCCTCAGCCTCAGTAGGGGAGAGTGGAGGGACCCCTGGAAATGCCAAGCCTTGTGACATCACCAGCTTGTCTCCCTGGGCAACCGACTAAGAGGGTTGAGCAAATTCCTCAGGGAAAAGCTCTCAATGCAGTTATGTAAGCCTGCTGTTGGTGCTATTGCTGATCTCACCAGGGCTCAGAAGAACCAGGAGAAGGGACCGCAGGGGGACCTGGACAGCAAAACAAAAACAGAATCAAGCCTGGGGTCTAAGAGTCAGTGGACTTCACAGATCAGGAACGACAGTTGGGAGGGGAGTACACCTGAGTCAGCACCTGAGGGTCTGCAGTGTAACTGTGTCCTGTTCTGTTGGGACTACTACCACAGAACCCCACAAACTGAGTGGCTGATAAACAGCAGAAATTTATTTCTCATAGATGTAGAGGCTGGAAGACCAAGATGGAGATGCTGGCAGATAGTGTCTGCTGGGGGCCCACTTTCTGGTTCACAGATGGTCATCTTCTCACTGTGCCCTTGCATGAGGGAATGGGCAGATGAACTCCCTTGGTCCTCTTTTATCAGGTCAAGAATCCCATTTATGAAAACTATGCTCTTGGGGCCCAATCATTTCCCCCCACCCTCCATATGCTAATAACATCACCTTGGGGATTAGGATTTCAACACATTAATTTCAGATTCTCTAAGCAAATCATCCCCCAAAGAGAGTGATCCAGGCCTCGGATGACATATTGCTCTGTACACAACTCCATGGCCTGGTCTAAAACTGGTAAAATAATAATGGCAACTAATACTTTTGCAGCACTTAAATGTTTGCCGGACATCATTCCAAGGCTTTTCATGTTAACTCATTTAGCACTTTAAACTCCTCTATTAGGTCAATACTGCCATCATATTCCTTGGCAGATGAGGAAACGAAGGCCCAGGCTGCAAAAGGATGTGTCTAGCAACAAGTGAAGAGACAGAGCTGTGTCTGTACCAGTGGACCTGGAACGAAGAAACAAGGTCTGCTCTGCATGCCCCAACCCCCCTTTCCAAGAGTCTCCCCATCTCTGCTGAGTCTCTTCTACTCCTTTGTCTTCCCATCAGAAAATTCTCTCAGAAAAGGATCAGAAATGTTTTGAAATTTGGAGCGCATATGAGCTATCATGCTATGTCCCCATGGGCATTTCCATTTCAGACATGGTTGTAGCTTTGGAGATATTTCCCCTTTATACAAAAATCTCAAGTATAATTCTGCAAATGGGTAAAGATTGAGGCAAAGATGGGAAGAGGGGAGGGGTGGATAAAGACCCACATCTCTGAAATGGGTGTGGCAAAACCTAGGGACAGGCCTTTTTACTGCCAAGGCTTTTTTCCTCGTTCTTGCCTGAATGCCCACAGAGGAAAACTCTCATAAATATTGATGTGATTATTTAATTTGATTTGCAAGAGATTCAGTGTTTGATATTAGCATCCAATTAATTGTCAGCATTTTAATAAATAGGAACGTAATACATGCATATGTGGATTCATATATAAAAACTATGTGACTTCTAAACTCCATGTCTGCATTTTCTTATAAAACGTTCCACAAAAGTGTTGCCAAAAGGAGACTCTGGCCTGGTGCCGTGGTGCATCCCTGTAATCCTAGCAGCTCAGGAGGCTGAGGCAGGAGGATCTTAAATTTGAAGCCAACCTCAGCAACTTAGCGAGGCCCTAAGCAACTTAGGAAGATTCTGTCTCTAAATAAAGTTTCAAAAAGGGCCGGGGATGTGGCTCAGTGGTTAAGCACCTCTGGGTTTAATTCCTAGTATGAAAAAAAAAAAAAAAAGCAGAGACTCTGGATTGTGAATATATTCACAACATAATTTGTATCCTTGGGTGAACAACCAGGTACATTTTTTTGGAGCAGTTTGGCAGTCTGTCTTCCACCATGAAACCAGGTGGAGCTTTGGAGAGAAATTAATATCACCAATTAGCTGCATCGCATTATGAACAAGCACACATCCTAAGTGTGCTCCTTGCCTGTCTTTCTCCTTTCTGCAAGAATTTGGAAGCTAACATTGAGAAATGGAGAGAATTATTCACTGACTTAAAATAAAAAGACAAATATGGCAGAAATCTAATAATTACACAGGAAATATTAAAAATACGAACAAGCAATTTCCTACTTTGATCTGCATAATACACAATTAACTTGACTAGTAAGAGTGACATTCTTAACTTTCTACCCTCTAGGGGACTGGAGCACCCTTGCTTAATTTCCCAAGTATTTATTGAGCAATTACTATTTGCAGGAGACTGGTTAGATGGTGGGGAGTTCCTGAGGACTAAGAGAGATGCGACCCTGGTGGGGCACAGTGGCACATGCGTGCAATCCCAGCGGCTCAGGAGGCTGAGGCAGGAGGATTGCAAGTTCAAAGCCAGCCTCAGCAAAAGCAATGTGCTAAGCAACTCAGTGAGACATTGTTTCTAAATAAAATACAAAATAGGACTGGGGATGTGGCTCAGTGGTTGAGTCCACGGAGTTCAATCCCTGGTACCTCGCCCCTAAAAAAAAAGAGAGATGCAATCCCTGACCTCATAGAGTTTGTATTCTAGCAGGGGAGACAGATGGTAAGCAAGAACAAAATCAGATGTTAATTCATAATTATGGAAACTTCTGTTAAGGGCAAACACAGTGGGATCTTTGGAAGGAAGAGCAGATTCAGAGGTGGGTGGTTGGGGTGCAGGGAGCCCTTAGGAAGTCACCCTCAGTGCAGGCTCTCTCAACCTGGCCAACATGCTCTGACAGTGACTTCCCTTTGCTAGCAACTCTGGGCTGGTGCTTCTCAGACTGCTGGTCCCTCACTGTTCTTCTCAGGGTGCATATTCACCCCAGTGACTTTATCCACCATCATAGTTTCAACCACAACCTCTGTCACCACCACTAGAGGATCTAGTCCTCTAAATCAGGTCCTCTCTGCCTAGTCCTTCCAAGTTCAAATACATCTTCAACTACCTGCCATTGGACGTCCTCTGAATGAGGCAGACACACCTCAAACTCTCGGTGTCTGAAAAGGACTCTTTTCCTTTCCCCAGACCTGGCCTTTCTTATTCCTCTGTCTTGCATAATGGCTGTGTCACCTGCCTGAGAGACTTTCCTCTCTTCTCTCCCCACTTTATTCCCCAAGCCCAAATTTTTGCCAGTTCAGGCTCAAAGAGGTTCACCTTCTTCCCAGCCTTTCTATGACTTCCCTGGTTCACGTCTTCATCTCTTGCCAGGACCATAGCAACTGTCTCCTAACTGGTTTTCCTGAGTCTAGTTTTATCCCTTGATTCTGTGCTTCACAAGTTGGGGATGTAATTCTTGCTGAAATGCTACATTTGTCCTTGGCCTTAAGTCCTTTTGCCATCAACATCACCGACAGGATAACATCTGAGGTTGGGAACTTTTAATTCCCTCCCCCACCTGGCTTGGGCACTCTCTCCGCCTCCTCTTTGGCCTCACGGTTGATGCTCCTCCTATAATGCTACATTGGCAGGGCCTGCTGCCCAGGCCTGGCGGGGCCACACCCCACTGCCTTCTCTCTTAACGAGTTTTTGACTGGTTATCTCAGAATCATCCTCCACAATGCAGCCCAGCAGTTTCCTTCTCCAGTAACCCTGCCTGAACTTCTCCTCAACCAGTCCACATTTGATACACACCTCCTTAATGCCTATGAATCTCTGCAAATTGCATGATGATTAGAAGGTCATCTTCTTTTTCTTAAGACGCCATTATCTCTTAAGATTCAGAGATGCTGTGTGTGAATTCCCAGAGCTTAGCAGGGTGCTGGGCACAGAGTAAATACTTCATAAATATCTGTTGTATAAGAAAATAAATGACCTTATTTAAAAATATGCAAAGGACCCGAATAGACATTTCTCAAAAAACAAACAACAACAAAACCAAGACATAATGGCCAGCAGGTATAAGAAACCATGTTCCACATTATTAATCATCAGGGAAATGCAAGTTAAAACCACAAGGAGCTGTCACTTTATTCCTGTCAAATGGCTATTATCAAAAAGATCAACAAAAGCAAATATTGGTGAGGATGTTGAGAAAAGGGAAACCTAAGACACTCATACACTGCTGGTGGGAATGTAAATTAGTACAGCCATGCCAGTAAACAGTAGGCAGTTTCCTCAGAAAGTTAAAAATGGAACTACTATGTCATCCAGAAATCCCACTACTGGGTATGTATCCAAAGGAAACGAAATCAGAATGTGGAAGATACAACCTCACTTCCAAGGTCATTGCACCATTATTCACAATAGCATGATATGGAATCATCCTAAGGGTCAAAGGATGGATCAATGGATGGAGAAAATGTGGTATGTATGGCACACATGCTGGAACACTACTGGAGCCTTTAAAAGGAAAAGGATCCTGCCATTTGCAACAATGTGGGTGAACCTGGAGGACATTGTCTTACGTGACCTAAGTCAGGGGTGGAAAGACAGATACTGCCTGATCTCCCTTGCACGTGGAATCCAAGAAAGCCAGAGAGTAGAAAGGTGGTTAGTGAAGGCTGGCAGTGAGGACAGGGGAAAGGATATGAATTTCAGCCCAGAAGGAGGAATAAGTTCGAGAGATCTCTTTTACATCATAGGGACTTATAGCTAATCACAGTGTATTGTGTGCTTGCAAATTGCTGAGAGTAGCCAGGTGTAGTGGTGCACACCTGTAATCCCAGTGACTCAGGAGGCTGAGGCAGGAGAATCACAAGTTCAAGTCCAGCCTCAGCAACTTAGCAAGACCCTGTCTCACAAGAAAAAAAAAAAAAAAAAGGGCTGAGGATGAGACTCAGTGGTAGAGCATCCTGGGTTCAACACCCAGTACTTCCAAAAAAAAGAAAAAAATGCTGAGAGTAGATTTTAAGTGTTCTCACCACAAAAAAATAAGAGTGTGAAGTGATGCATATGCTAGTTATCTTCATTTAGCCATTAGACAACATATGCATATTTCAAAACATCATGCTGTACACCAGAGATGTTCACAATTTTTATCAATTCAAAAATAATTAAAATGAAAATATCTGTTGAATAAGTGACTGTGAATACTGGATGTACCTGTCCACTGAGCCTTACTGATTTATTCATTAAGAAACTATTATGTTCAGTGTGTCCAGCAGGTGGATTCAAAGCAGGAGGCAGAATCCTAGGAGGAGTTAAGTCACAGATAGCCTACACCCTGGAAGAACTCACAGTCAAATGGTGAGACAGGTATATAAACAAAAAATTATAGCATGATGTGATAAGTACTATAATAGAGGTATATATAAACTACTAATGGAATCTAAATTATCCTCCACATTATTCTGTCATTTTAAATATGCAGAAGATGGAACTGCAGATAAATGCATTGAATAGGCCATGAGAGACTCCAGACTCCATGCAGGAGAAGATAAAGCTTAAAGTAATCTTTATTACTTTAAGTAATCTTTACTCCAGAATACAGGAGTCATGGCCACCAGCACAGGTAACCATCCTGCCTGGTAGAGATAAAACCCACTCCCAGGCCAGCCACTAAGTGATGAGATGCACGGTGCAGAGTGGGACCCTGGGCTCCAGTCTGAGCCTGGACACATGGTACAACCTACAGCTAGTCAGCCATCAGCCTCACTGGGGGTCATTATGGTTTGGATCTTAAATGTCCCCCAAAGGCCAGTGTTGAAGGCTTGGTCCCAAACCTGTGGCACTACTGGGAAGTAGGAGATGGGGCCTCATGTAATAAAGTTAGGTCATTGGGGCAGGGGTGCACTTGAGGGGATATTGGAGCCCTGGCCCCTTCCTCTCTCTGGCTCCTGGCCACCATGTCCTCTCGCTATGGCGTACTCTGCAGCCAGAGGCCAAAGCAATATGGCCAAGTGACCATGGACTTAACCTCTGTAAATGTCAGCCAAAATAAACCTTTCCTCCTTTAAGTTAATTTTCTCAGGTATTTTGTCACAGTGCCAGGAAACCGACTAACACATTGGCGAATGTCCTTATTGTAATGGGGCTCAGGGAATCTAGAGGGGTGATCATTTTGCTGCCCAAAGGTGCAACATGAACTGAGCTAAGGGGCGGCTGAGCTAGGACCTCTGAAGAAATTGGAGGGAATCCCTCAACCCACACAGATACCCTGCCACACCCATGCATACCACAGAGCCACTGCTGTGGAAGGTTCTGGAAGGTGATGACCACAGGTAACAAGGGAATGGGGAGAAGGAAATGGGGATGTCTGGGCACAGAGTCCTTGAGATTATGATGAACAGGTCTGAGGGAGTGTAATTTCACTCTGACTCAAGGGAGAGACCCCCCACCCCCAGCTACTGTACTACGCAAACAACTACCAATAAATCCCAATATTTTTAAGCTTCAAGACCAGCTAAGCCAGCAGGACTAGTCCTTATCCACTCATGCTCTTAGCCTGCAGAGACCTTCTGGAATGGTCTATTTCTCCACAGCCTCAGGACCTCACTTAACTGGGTCCCTCTTTGGGGAAACAGTTTCACCATTAAATTCTCAGATGAGGGGCTGCCTTTCTGTGCAGGACCAATAGCTGAGGTAGCCGACAGGACTCTGAGCTCCTCCAGGGGTGTCTGGGACACCCCTGTTCCTCAGCACTAAGTGGTGTCAGGGAAACTACAGATGTTAGTAAGAATCTGACGTTTGCATGAATCCATCTGCCACTGTGGTATTCTTAGGTGTATCTAGGGGGTCTCCGGGGTACCCGATTATTATCTCCCGGCTCCATTTGTATTTCTAAAACCACCTGCTGTCTCTGAATTAATGTCACCTTCACTGTCTTCTGAAGCACCTCTCCCCAGGAAGAGGAGATGATTCTGGAAATAGAAGTGTGTACAGGGCCCAGCTGAAGTCAAGGTGCAGGGAGACCAGGATCTTCCCCCAGTGGAGGCGGAGGCGTCCCTGGGAGCTCTTGCCCACTCGCTGGATGTGGCTGGGAACTGGGTGAGAATGAGGCGGTGGACCTTTGGGTTATTTTTGTCACATTCAAGAGCTCTTGTTTTTCTCAGAGGCCACAGTCACTTCCCTGCTTTTTAAAAACTAGAACTTTCAGTAAAGGCCCCCATCTGAGCCTGGTGAGAACATGTGTGGGTTTCCAGCCACCAAACTCAGCTAATGCTGAAGGGCACTGGGGCGTGTTTCTCGAGTTGTTGTTTTTTATTTTAGTATTTTTTGTAAGTCTATAATAACCCTCTTCCACCACGACTTTGCCCATGCATTAGGAAAACTGATTCCCATCTGCGGTCCTCTTCAATCTCCAACTTCGCTTTTACAGAGGAACACAGCGTGTGGTCATCTTCCTGGACTCGCTAAGGAGAGAGCTCTCTGTCAGTAAGCTTTCAAGCTGCTTTTTCAGTTAAAAGGCCAAAGAACTCTTCCTGTTTACAAGCATGACATTGACTCACATTATTTAAAGAGTTTAGATTAAAGGAAAAAAAAAAAAAGTTAGAGGTCTGTTCGTTCAACCTCTTCATCTTCCAGATGAGAAAATTAAAGCTCAGAGAGACTGAGGGACTTGTCCCAAGTCACACAGCTGTTAATGCAGGGGAAAAGACCAGAGCACAGATCTTTTAACAACGAGGTCAGTGTGCTTTCACTGTTTTTTTTTTTTTTTTTTTTTTTGAATTATACTCTTTTTTATCCAAGTTCTAGGATTTGCAAGTGAATTTCTCTTGTGTGAATTAGTTTGTAAGTTGCTTGATTATGTGAGATCTGATGAAGTTGTTAAAGAGAAACTGTCTGCCCAGAAAAACCATTTTTAGACTGTCAGATTTCACATTTCCTACATCCTTGGTAATCAGAAATGTGTAATTTTTCTCATAATGTAACTCAGGTATTTCAAAATAGACTTTTATATCCTGAATTAATCATTAAAATTCTAAAAATATTCGATACTGACCAATCAGCACATTCCAGTTTCAAGGTTTTGAAACTCTGGTATGAAATTCATCATAAGGACAGAGTCAATTAAGCTCTGACTGCTTTGTTTTTGCAGTCTATATAGAAAAACATGACTCACGTATAGTCACATACGTGAATGGCACTTTGTTGATTTTCTACCTAATGCCTCTATTATTTGTTGGAGAATTTGTTGAAGTCTCTAAAAATAATAACTACGGATTAGTCAATTTCTCCTTTCAGCCTTATTAGTTTTTGCTTTATGTATTTTGAGACTCTTGTTTGGTTCCTACACCTTTAGGATTGCTATGTCTTCCTGGTGAATTAACCATTTTAGGTATGTAATGTGCCTCTTTGTTGCTAGTAAGCCTCTTTGTTGACAGTAAGCTTCATTGTTCACATAAAGTAAACTGCATGTTATATAATAAAGCTATTCTTTTCTAAAATTAAGGCTTACAAGATATATATGATATTTCACCACATAATTGTTGCAGATTTTGAAGCAAACTTTTTTTGTTTGCACAAAAGAGGTACTACCATTATATGAAGCATTTTTTAACAACTGTACCAGTACTACTTACAAATCATTATTAAATCTCTTTAGTGCAAGATTAGGAAGCATGGAAACAAGTGTGAAAATACATTAATGCAGTAGCTATGTTATGCTGTAAAATATAGTACTTTTCATTACTTTTACTGTCAATATGTTTTGTTTAAATTAAAATGAGTTGCTTGCATATAGCATGTAGTTGGAACATGCCCTTTGTATTTTGGAACAGTGGTCCAATATCTGCCTTATTATTGGTCTACTTAGACCATTTATATTTAAGGTCGCTGTTGATGGGTTAGGACTCTTCCTTTGAATTATTGGTTTTACTGGGTTTCCTGTTCTGATATCTCTGCTCTCACCTTCCTTTGTGCTATGTGAACACTGTTTAGGATTTCATCCTGAGTTATTTATAATGTCTCTGAATCTCTTGTACAGTTTTCCTAGTGGATGCTCTGGGTGTGGAAATATAGACACACCTATTGCATTCCCCTGATGCTGAAGCTTGACCACTTCCAGGGGTATGGACTCCGTGCTTCTACATTAATCCCTTCCTTTTCCCACTTTCAAACATTACAGCCTTGACTCTCAGATGGTGCTATCAGTTTTGTACTTGTTATTAAGTATCATGCACGAAACTCGTGGGAAGAGTTAGTTGATCGTGTGTTCCATGCTTCTGCCCCTTGCTCAGCTCCCTCTGTCCCTCCTGATACTTCAGATTTTCCTCTTTTCATCGTCTTCCAGGCTGAGGGACTTCCTTCTGCTGTTCTTTAAGGGTAGGTCTGCTAGCAACACATCCTTTCAGTTCTCCTTCACCTGAGAGTGTCTTTATTCACCTTTGACTTCTGAAGAATAGCTTCATAAGAGAAAACGTCCATCCTTGGCTCTCCTAGCACTGGCTGTCGGGTTCAGGTAAGAGGTGTGCCGCTATTGACCTTTGTGCTCCCTAAGGTCAAGGTGTTCTTTTGGAGGGCTGCTCTCAGAAGTTTGTTTTCAGCTTTCAGAAGTTCAATTATGGTATGCTGAGCCATATTTTAAAACATTTCACTTTCTTAAATCGGTAGGTTTATGTCTTTCACCAAATTTGGGGAGTTTTCTGCCATTATGGTTTTTGCCAAATGCTTTTTCGACCTCATTCTCTTTCTATTCTCCTGTGGGACTCCAAGGATGGGACTTTTTTTTTTTTAATACTTTTTTTGTTTCTCAACGGTCCCCTGTTTTTGTTTTTGTTTTGCTTTTTTTTTCAGTCTATTTTTTCTGAATTTTAGATGGGACAAATGCCATCAGTGCGTACTGAATGTCTTTGGTTCTGTGTTCTGTGTTTCCATCCTGGTATTTTGAAGTTTTTATTTCTGTTATTATGATTTTTTAAGTTCTCTAATTCCCATTGGGTCTTTTTTTATGACTTCTAGTTCTTCACTGGTATTTTCTATTTTTCAGTTATTTCAAGAGATTCATAATTGCTCATTGAGCTTTGTTTTATAATAACTGCCTTAAAGTCTTCATTGGATATACCTAGCATTCACCTCATCTGTGTTGTGTTAATTGACTGTCCTTTTTGTTATTCTCATTCAAGATGTTATTTTTAGCTGGGCAAGGTGGCTCACGCCTGAAATCCTAGCAACTCAGAAGGCTGAGACAGGAGGATCGCAAGATCAAGGCCTGCCTTGGTAACTAAGGGAAACCTATCTCAAAATAAAATGAAAAGGGCTGGGGTATGATTCAGTGGTAGAGTACCCCTGGGTTAAATCTGTATCTAACTAATTAATAATAATAATAATAATGTGATGTTTCCTCATTCTTGACCTGACAGTTGCTTTTTAATTATACTCTGGACATACTGACTATTGTCTTAGGAGACTCAATGTCACATTTGAATCTTGTAGTTTAGCAGTTAGTCATCCTGCATAGGGATCCTGACCTGACTTCTGGAGGCCAAGGTTATGATGACAATTTAATTTTCTGAGCCTGTTAATGATACTATTTTGACTGGCTTGACTTACTTGGTGGCACTGGGGCCCCTGGTATGACAACCAAAACTGTCTCCGGACATTACCAAAAGTCCCCTGGGGTGAAAATCACTCCTAGTTGTGATCCACTGCTCACCAGAGGCCAGCGGAATTCAGTGTGCACAGTGTGGGACAGGCGTGCTTCTGCAGAGAGGTTAGATTCCCCCGCAAGGCTTAGGGGTGCACTTTGGGATCTTCTCCCACGTTTTCAGGCTCTAGCCCCCTTTCCTGGGGAAAGGAGAAGGTTTTCTTTGTCTCCTCCTCCATCTGCCCACACTTGCACTCAATGAGGATGCTGATAAGCGGATCCTATCATGGGGCAGGATTGGATTTCCTGCATAATCCAACTTAGATTAATCCAGCCCTTGACAAACAAGTGGCCTTTATTAAGGAATTGCAGCTATCAAATTGCAAAGTGAAATCTTTCTAGAATCAAATACATGTACTTACATTCAGAGGGAAGATTTGCTGCCAAAGATCATTATCAGATACATCCTTTATCGCTTGTTAGTTGGTTTGCTTGTTTCTACATTGCTGAAATGACATCACACGACCTTTCGAAAGCTTTTGCTTTTCTGCCTGGAAACATTGGGTAGTGTTTCATAAAAACAAGGAACAGGTTGTGGGGCTTGTAAAAATCCCCTTATCTTGAAAAACAAAAACAAAAAGGTTAAAAAAGAAGAAAAAAAAAAAACTGCAGGATGGTTCACTGCAGAATTGTGTTGGTTGATCATTTACTGCCCTGTGAATGAAATGCCGTCCTGAAACCTTAGAGGTCACTGTCCCCAGCAAGGCCTCACCTGTTGGCCTCTTTGGCTTTCTCTGTCTCCCCATCGAGTGGAGTCAGTGTTATTGCATATTAATTATTCATCTGGAATGACTTCACGTGACTTGGTTGGTTGGGCTTTCTGCATGCTCACTAAGTATCTCCTGCCAGTCTGCTCTAGAGTGCCAAGGGTGTTTTTGGCTACTCAGACCGATGTCAATATGTTTTATGGGTACCCCAAATAAATTACATAAAACAAAAACAGCCCCTCTTTCTTATTTTTGCCAAAGTAGGAGTTCTTTGACCATGGCCTGCTGGGGGTAAGGGTGCTGCACAGCTGTGAGCTCCCGGCACAGAAGCACAGCTGGTTATCAACTGGTGAGAGCAGCTGTGTCCTGGCCCTCAGCTCCAGCCCCCAACCCCTTGTCACAACTGTTTCCATGACATCCTGCCTTTTCCTTCCTCTCTGTCCACCTTCTAGGGTTCAGAAGGAGTCATGTTAAAAGGACTTGGACGAGGCCTACCTACAGAGGAGATGAAGTGTAACTACTGGACTTCAAGACTGTTCTCCAGTATGAAGGCTTTTTTTTTTTTTAATTTAATTCTTTGATTCATTGAACACAAATGGAGTACAGCAATTGTTTTTCTGGTTGTACACAAAGTAGAGTCACCCCATCTGTGCATTCATACATGTACACAGGGAAAGACCTCTACAATGAGAACTACAGAACACTAAAGAAAGAAGTTAAAGAGAATCTGAGAAGATGGAAAGATCTCCCATGTTCTTGGATAGGCAGAATTAATATTGTCAAAATGGCCATACTTCCAAAAGCGCTATACAAATTCAATGCAATTCCAATTAAAATCCCAATGACGGACCTCATAGAAATAGAGCAAGTAATCATGAAATTCATTTGGAGGAAAAAGAGACCCAGAATAGCTAAAGCAATCCTTAGCAAGAAGAGTGAAGCAGGGGGTATCACAATACCAGACCTCCAACTATACTACAGAGCAATAGTGACAAAAACAGCATGGTATTGGTACCAAAATAGACAGGTAGATCAATGGTATAGAATAGAGGACACAGAGACAAACCCAAATAAATACAGGTATCTCATACTTGACAAAGGAGCCAAAAACGTACAATGGAGAGAAGACAGCCTCTTCAGTATGAAGGCTTTGTCACCAATGAACTTCCTTCAAGTGCTGGGGAGCTGCACACCATGTCAAGCTTCTGATTACCAATGTCACCCTCCCCACTTTTGTGGCAAGGGAAAAATAAATAAATAAATTTATATAAATATATCTAAATAAATCAATCAGTTTTTACATAGTCTTTGGCTTTTTAGTGGAGTTAGTATGAGCATCTATGCTACAATAAATCTAGCTGTGTTTTCAAAGCAAGCACCAGCTTCAGAGCTAAGAGAGAAGATTTTGGATCTAGAGGCCAAGGATACAATGCCACTTGGGAAAGTCCAGCTCACAGCCCTGGTGCTGCTGTTGCTGAGGCTCTGTCCTCTACAGTCCCTGACATCCTAGTTGGAATGCTAAGAGGGAAAGGACGAGATGTTTGCAAGGACACTCAATTGCTTTGTTATTTAAATGAGGCTGCTGGCCTGCAGTTCAAATTTGGCTTCTGAAAAAGAATGGACTCCAAAAATGTTTCCACCAAGTGACCAATAGGGTGAGCTCCAACATCAGAGCTTCCTGCTGTCCATCTTGGGTGAGTTCTTCCCACTATGTGGCCAGGGGTGAGTTAGTGAAACTTTGTGTCTCAGTCTCCTCAACTGTAAAATGGGGACGATAGGAGCACACACCTCAGAGCGTCCTGGGCAGACAGAGAGGCAGGGGTGCTAAGGTTGTAAGCACCCGATGCACACACGGTTTTACGACAGGAAGTACTTGCAGAATGTTTATCTGTATAGCCACCAACTGGTCAGGGTGCCCATGTGGCCTACAACTAGTACCTCATTTCTAGAAAGTGTGAGAACAACTTTTGCCATTTGTCTTCAGAGAACAGCCTGGAGGAGGTTCTAGATCCATCAGTAGCTTTTCCATCGCTAGCAACCTGAATTCTTTCCAGAAGACCTTTGGTGGGAACAATTTCTAAACATATTTTGCAGTTGTCTGAAGGCCAATATTAGCTTTCAAACTGAATAAAAACCTTTACTCTCATTCTGGGGCTTTCCATTAAGATGATAATGACCCAGAATTTCCCACTAGCCCATACTAAGTTTCTTAGGAATTGAAAAGGGCAAGTGAAATTGACCCGAAGTAAGTATCGCCAACTCTCTGAGAGAGAGAGAAAGAAAGAGAGAGAGATAGAAAGAGAGAGAGAGAGAAAGAGAGTGAAGGAATGTCCTTGGGGTGGGAATAAATGCATACAAGCAGGGGACAAGGTCAAGAACAGACAACACTCAATGAGTGGCATGGACAGAATGTTCGTGTCTCCTCCCCCTCATCCATATGTTGAAATTCCACATGGATGGTATTTGGAGATGGGGCTTTGGGAGGTGATTAGGACAGGAAAGCAGAGTCCTCGTGATGGGATTAGTACCCTTATAAAAAGAGACACTTGAGAGCTTGCTTCTTCTTTCTCCACCACATGAGGATGTAATCAGGAAGAAAGGCTGTACCAGGGACCAGTTAGACTGGCCCCTCGACCTTTGACTGCCTAGCCCCCAGGACTGAGAAACAAATGTCCATTGTTTAAGCCCTGTGATGTATAGTATTTTTGTTAAAGTCATCTGAATAACTAAGACAATGAGTATACCAGCTCCAAGTTCCTTCTGTATCCTGAGAGAGAAAGAGGCTTTGTGGATGACATAGGAAGAAAAGATGGTGGACCCATTTGGTTTGGTGAAGCCAAATGAAGATAAGAAGTAAAGACTCCTTCATCTACCTGAGGAAAGGAATGGAATAAAGAGAGAAAGGGAGTTTAACCCTTGAAGAAATAAGCCTATCATTATTAGCTATTGACCATTTAAATTTATTGTAACATATGATTCATTAATTTGTTAAATGCATCATCCATACAAATAAAAATAAATGCTAACATAGATTAAGTGTACCAATGGCCCAAGCAGGTATTTTGTACATAATCTCTCATTTTTATCTTCTTTACACTATTCTAAAGCAAGAATTATTGTGCCATTTGACAATAGAGAAAGTCACATGTAAGAATAGGAATGGTTAAATAACTTTGCCCAAGGACACACAATGAATAAATGGCAGAACTTGTACTTAAAACCATTGTTATCTCACTCAACAACTCATTATCCTATGAGGACTCTCTGCACTACCTTTGCAACTGTTCAAAAAATCTAACTTATCCTGAAATAAAAGACTCATTTAAAAAAATCCATGAGCTACATTGCTGTACTATGCTCTCTTTCTAAATAACGTATCAGAGGAATTTCCTTTGTTGAAATGCTAAATTTCTTAGAAATTTTGAAAAACAAAATGTCATGTTTTCACATCTGTATTCCTTCCAGCATCTATATTCCCCAAGTGTTGTCTTGTACTTTTCCACGTGAAGCATCTAAAATGGAGTTGGCCACTTGGGAAGCTCCCAATACCATCATTCCCATCATCATCAACACCATCATCATCATCACTGTCACCATCACCACCACTACCAACCCCTCTACCTTCACAAGCCCTCCTTCCTTGTATTTGTACTTGACTTATCAGTAAACAGGTTTAGACCTCACCAGACTGTGAGCAGGCCCTGGGATAGGCGTTCCATAACCTCTTCCGAAATGAATACTTGCAATTCAAATTTTCAGCAATGAATCTTCAAACACAACCATTTTGTCTCTTTCTGTTTCTAATTTGCCTTCGCCCTAGGGGATGGGGAATGTTGCCAGAATGCTGTCCTCTCCATGACTCTTGACCCCTCTGTAGCTTCCATCCAGCCAATGCTTGGGGTCAGGATGCAAAGGACTCACAAGCCCGGTTCCAAGCCTGGCAATCCTCAGGCGCATCCTCCCTTCACTCTGTCTCCATCAGATCCAGCTATCCTCTCTGCTGAGCTGAACATCAAGGGAAAAGCTGTCGATGGGAACAGAATTAATGTGACCTTTATGCTCAATGGACACAATTTTAAAGGGGCCAAATGGTCTTTTCTTGCTGCTTTGTTCAATGTTTCTTACACCATGTGCACTTTTCCACTAAATGCCAACGCAAGTGTTCATAAATTCC
Source organism: Glaucomys volans (assembly GCA_020662805.1). Taxonomy (NCBI): domain Eukaryota; kingdom Metazoa; phylum Chordata; class Mammalia; order Rodentia; family Sciuridae; genus Glaucomys; species Glaucomys volans. Next base: position 241,462 of record JAJEJO010002253.1, on the reverse strand, counting down.
TGGGCTCTCAGAAGATGGAGGGCACAGACCCAGAAGCCTGATGCCAACTCTGCAAAGCAAACCTTGTCCCTGCAGCATTGCTGACCCATCACACTCTGTGTGTTCACCGAGGTGGTGGCCTCATCACATGAGCTCATTCAACATTTGGCAAGGGCACTATTTTAAAGGATGCTAGTTCTAGAAATGACAGGAAGGACCTTCTCAGCTCAGCAGTATCCACCAGATTTTTCTGCAATGATGGACGTTTCCATTTCTGTGTTGTCTAGTATGGTAGTCACTAGGCACATGCAGGCAGTGAGGCCACATGGCTAGGGCATGAGGAACTGCATTTTCAATTTTATTAATTTTATTCTATTTTAATTGACTTGGATTTTTCACTAGCACCATGTGGCTGGTGAATCCATATGGAACTGTGCAGCACCTTGAGGTGACAAGCCGTCTCAGTTTACCCAGGACTGAGGCGTTTCTCGGTCTTTCAGACAAACTGGGACAGTCGGTCACACTAAAGTGGATCCCTTTCTAAAATATTTTGGATTTTTGGAAGTGACAATTATACATGTGGCATTTGTAGTGTAGACTAAAAGGAAGAGAAGGGTGGAGATGGTTGAAAAACCGAATTTTCCTTCCCCAGTAAAATATAAATAAGTGAGAACTGATGAGAAAGAGGTTTGATCCTGATAACTGAAACAGTCTATGTAAAACCCCAGTAAAATCTGAAAGAGAAACACACACAGGACACTACCCTCCGTCCACTTTCAGATTCCAACAGTGGCTAACTTGAATCCACTGGAGAATGAAAGGCTGCAGACACCTTCACTGAAGTCTAAGTGCCTTCAATTCCTGACCCCAGCTAAAGATGTGGGTGAGAAACACTAGAAATGTTTGAGATATCATCTTCCCAGTAAAAGCTTCTGTATTCCCACATCTCATCTACCTACCAAACCAGAGTCTGAAACACACCACTAGACATGGATCCCTCTGGGCTCAGAGTTGTCCTCCATTAAAACACAAACATCTTCTAAGGCAGTCATTCCAACCTCTTTCAGCACCATACTGTAATTTTTTTAGTGCTCAAATTGACCTCAACTATCAAGGTCCTGAAGAAATGAAATAAAACAGTAGTCTCAAGACACTTTTGAATATGCATCCTCATCATTACAAGTTTTGAGTCAAGTTCTTCTATGTGTTTACTTGTTGGTAATTATGGTCAAACCATAGATTAATAAAGCATATTTTTATATTTTGAAGAAGAATCCTGCCATTAGTTTTTATTTTGCTTTATTTATACTTTGCAGTTCTCACATGTGCGGAGCATTCGACCTAAGGGAGCACCTATAGTAAATTATGAGATGAGTGTCCATTATCAGAAATGCTGGGGACCAGAAGTGCTTTGGATTCCAGATTTCCCTGATTAGTCTGCATAGATTTTACTGGTTGAGCGTTTCTAACCCGAAAATCTGATATCCGAAACTTTTCAAGCATCTTGTCAGTGCTCGATATTTCTAATTTTGGAGCATTTCCAATTTCAGATTTTCGAATTACAGATATAATTACATGTATATACAGACACAGTTGCTGAGATGAATATGAGATTGAAATCAAGCCTTTCGGTCTAGTTTTGTTGTTGTTGTTTTGCTTTGTTTTTATATATATTTAAAGGAACCCATTTATTTAGAATTTTTCTGGCAGAGGTTACCAAACTTCACGGTGCCTAAGGATTACTTGGGAATCTTGTTTAGAAAACAGGATCCTCCATCCCACCCCATGAGATTCTGCTTTAATTTGTCTGAGGAAGGGTCAAGAATCAGCATTTGCAATCAGACTTCCACCCCAAACTCCACGCAGGCTATCCAGGATCAGGCTGTGTTCACACCCCTGGAACTAAGAGAGGAATGGAAATGGTTGATCATCAAAGCAACCTTGGCCCTGAGTAACATGGTCCAGGCTTTATGACCTGGTGACCAGTGCTCAGAATATGATCTTCATCATGGAGCTGATAGGAATGAATAGAACAAGGGGGGAGGGGGGCATGGGTGTGGGTATGGTATGGGTGTGGGGCAGGTGTGTGCAAATGCACCACCATGCTTCCAGGTAGGAAGCTAAACACTTAGAATTGGTCTTCCTTTTCTCTTTCAAAGAGGGAGCTTGTTTTGAATGTATCTACTTTTAATAAACTGAATACTTTAGAAATTACATCACTTAAATTGTATCTCTTCAAAGAACTGTTTCTAAATTCACGTCTCATTAATAGATGTGTCATGTTTTCCTCCTCGAAAAAGAATTGCTTCAATTGCACTTCTTGGTTCATGGTGTTCACAATGAAACCTAGGTCAAGTGTGAATCTTGATCCTCAGACAAACTAATTATTGGACCCCCAAAGAAGAATCCAAGTACCCTATGATATCCAACTGAGGGTACACTTTGCTACTTTCAACAGATGAGTTACATAATTTGCAGGGAGAAGCTTGGATAATTTATTTCCTAGAAAGCTCTTAAGGTCCAGCAAATATGCCTAACATAGGTGATCCTACTCCTGACATCCTAAACATACTAAAATCTGTCCGTACTCTGGTGTGAATACAGGGTGCGAAAGGTCAGACCCTAGATAGAAATAAAGAACAAATCAGTACAGATTCTTCATATAAAGTCCCAGTGCAATTTTTTAAACTTTTACCATTTTCATTTCTTGTGAGAAATGATTAAAAAAGGATGATCTTGAAAAATCAATAAGCATAATTGGTCAGATAATTTAATTTCTTTCTCTTAGCTAATAGGAAATTCATTTGGCAAAGTATAGCAAGCATATGGGAGCCAGGCATGGTGGTGCACATCTGTAATGCCAACTACTAGAGAGGCTGAGGCAGAAGGATCACAAGTTCAAGATAAACCTCAGCAACTTAGTGAGGTCCAGTCTCAAAATAAAATAAAAAGGGCTGGGTGCATGGCTCAGTAGTAGAGACAGTCTGGATTCCATCCCCAGGACTGCCAAAAGAAGAAAAAGAAAAAGAAAAAAAGGCAAATATGTTTGTACTAACCACATTGTGCATGTCTAACACATTGTATACAATTGTGCATGGTGATCACTTTGAAATGCTCCCTACAGACTATGTCATGAAAGACAGTGTTAGCAGGGCTTCAGGCAGACCCCTATGATGTGAGAAAGGTAGGTTTCCTGTTACTTCATTTCAAGCAATTAAAGTTTAGATCTTTAATGTCTCCCCAAAAGCTCATGTGTTAGGCATGAATGCAGGAATGTTCAGAGATGAGATGATTAGATTACAAGAGCTATAATCCCATCAGTGGATTAATCCATTTGATGGATTAATAATTTGCATGAACTACTGGGTGATAACTGTAGGCAGGTGGGGCGTGAGAGGGGGATGTAGGTCACTGGGAGAACATCTTTGGACTATATCTTGTCCCCGGCCTCAGCAGCTTTCTTCTGCCACACCCTTTCACCATGATATTATGCCTCATCTCAGGCCCAGAATAAGGGAGTCAGCAGACAATGGCCTGAACCTCTGAAACCATGAGCCCCAAATAAACTTTTCCTCCTCTGAGTTATTCTCCTCAGGTATTTTGGTCACAGCAATAAAAATTTGGCTAACACAATCCTCAAGTGTAAATGTGGTATCGTTTGCTCATTGATATCTCGTTAGTCTTCAGAAGCAGTATCTTGGAGATAATTTTAATAAAATCCATGGGATTTCTGACCAGGGATCCCTGGGATTTGCTATTTTGGTTCCATAGAAAGATCTAACAGGAAGGATGCCTAAAAAAGTCACATGATACAGGTCTCTTCCTGTTGCTCTTGGTGCACCCCCACCTCTGCTGCCTCCTTTCTTCTGAGGCTGTCATTCACCATGGTCACAACACATCCCTCCTCTCCCCTGTGTCCTCTGTATGGTGTTCAGTGTTTGCCAGGAATCTCTCAGCTAATTTAACCCCCTGGCGGTTGGACAATCTAAAGAACTGTGATACATGCACAGCATATACATGTCGAATGAATGGCATGATAACAGAGGCTGGTGATTTCCCTGTTAGTTTGGAGTGTATGTGGGGACACCCTTCTCTCCCTTCATCCCCACCTACCACTCCCAGCTGGATCCCACGGCTCTAAAAGACTAGGCACTACAACATGTAAAAATATCTGAGATGCTGGGAAATCATGCAGGCAGGGCTGGGCTGAACATCTCTAAGCTTTATTCTTTCTCAGGGGGTAGGGAAGACTACTCCTGACTATAAAGACAAGAATAAAGTAGAGTTAGACTCCTGGGCTTTGAAAGGGAGAAAGATGGGGAAAGAGACATTTTCTGAATGACAAGGCATCTGACTTGCCAGGGGTGACTCATCATGGGTTCACCGGGCTGCAGCTTATCTGGGGAGGTGGGGCGTGGCCCTGTGTAATTGTGCACTGAAGCTGCGGGTGGCAGGACACACCTGGGCTTGCTTTGATCTGCGTCTTACTGGATTCCTGTGATCTAGGTCCTCAGAGTCAATCAGCAGCCACACCTGCCAGGCCAGGTGTATTTTACCAGGGGCCTTCTGATAGCATGAGTCCCTTATTGGCTGGCTAATCTACTAGTGACTTCGATGGCTGAAAGTTCAGAAAAGTTTAGACTTGATTAAAGAAGGCGGAGTGGTGCCAGGGCAAGTCACTAGGGAGGGTTCAGAGACACACCTGCTGTCACCAACAGCTCTGCCCTTTCCCTCCCTCCTTCTCTCCCTCCCTTCCTACCTTCCCTGGAGATGGAGCCCAGGGACTCATGCATGCAAGACAAGAGTTCTACTACTGAGCTTTATCCCCAGCCCAGTTCTGCAGGTTCTGTCTGCAGGTTGGGTGGCCCCATCTGCCATGGTCAGTGCCTAAAGTAGCCAGGAAGTACCACCTGCCCTAGGAGCTTTTGTATAAATACCCATGGTCAGTTGAAAAATCTTTAAGATCAAAAGAGGAAAAAAAAATTCCCTGCATGGTATTTAAATTCAGAGGCAGGCGACAGGAATGGAAGACAAGTGGGCATTTGGTATTTGGATTCCAACTCATGTAGTGGGCAGAAGGCTCCCCAGCAACCCTCTTCATCCTTGACCAAAGTTCTCATGTGATTTCACACTAAAACTGTATGTGAGTAGACATGTGCCAACAATTTATGGGAACATGGGAGAAACATTCGGAGCAACCAAGTTGCAGTTCTGAGAAGCCACCGGAATCCACCTCCCTGCCGCATAGCTCGAAGCCTTCACCCTCTGGGTGACTGTTTCTCGCACACACTGAGGATCCCCACGTGCCAACCTCAGAGTGCGTGCACGGAATGCACCCTGGCTGCCTGAACCTCCTTCCAAGGAAGGTACAGAGCTGGAGCCAAGCTTGACTTCCTGTGGACCAGGGGACTTCCGGTGGCCCAGATCACCACTTTACTAGGACAAGCTGTGTGTGGGCACTCAGAAATGCTCTGAGGGAGTGGAGGGCCACATCGCCCCAAGGGCCACGCAAGCCACCTCTGCATCCAAGCCAGGCATCGGGGAGGGAGGAGGGACACTCACCTGCCAGCTCTTTCTCTTAAGACTTGGCCTTACCTTGTGGGACTTCCGTGGAATGGATCTCTTCCTGAGTACCGTCATCAGGACTGAGGATGGTAGATAGCTCTTAGCAGGTCTCCCTCGAGGGTTGGTGAGAACTCATTTCGCTAAGGAAAGAACAAGACAGCTGGCTGGGGGTGGGAGAGCCTCTCGGGCTGGCGGCTGCTGAGAAGGCTGTCAAAGGTGAGCAGGCGCATACCTGAGCGGTGAATGGAGGCTGCAGTGACTGCCGGGAAGCATGGGTGAGGTTGCTGGCAAGAGCCACCACTTTTTTTTTTACCTTTGGTGAGTGGGAGTTCAGAGGCAACTCCCTCCACCGCTGGCACCAGCCACCTGAGCAGGCATGTGCGGGAATTGGGAAATGGAAGAAGGGCGTCCAAGTGTGTAAATACATGTGAGCACATGTGTGGGCGTGGGCGTGTGCAAACGCAATAGCAGGTTTCCCTCTGTGAGCTCAGAACTGGTTTTCCTTTCATGAAACTTGGATTTTACAAGAGGTTACAAAGCAGAGCTGCTCTGGCTGGAGTGTGTGCTGGCCCCCAAATCCAAGCCCTCTTGTGACCCTTCTCTCCATGGCCAGCGAAGTTCAGAAGCAACAACATGGAGAACAAAACTGAACAGATCAGTGGGTGAGTCCAAAGAGGTCTGGCTTTCAAGTCAGACAGGCCTGGATTTGGACCCTGTGAGCGGGGAGGCATTTGGCTGTTCATTAACCTATCTGGACCTCAGTTTCCTTGTTTCTAAGATGGAAGTCATGTCGGGAGTCATGGCACAGGGCAGCCAGGATAGGAGGGAAGACACAGAAGGCATGTGGCACCCAGTCCGGCACCCTGATGCAACTTACTGTTGTTCGTGACTTCCCGGAAGCTTTGGGTATGTGCTGCCTATTGGAGACCAGAAGAGAAGGGCCACAAGGAGACTTCATGCTCAGAACTTCATAGCAGCATCTGAGTGCCTTTTTATCTTTTCTCTAAAAACAGAACAATCAAGACGTAATAAGACAACCCATAGAAATGGAGAGAATCTTTGTAAATCTCCTGATGAGGGTCTAGTATCCAGAATACATAAAGAACTCCTACAACTCAACAGCAAAAAGACAAGATAGGCAGAGGACTTGAAAAAGTCAGCTCTCCAAGAAGATACACAAATGGTCGACAATCACACAAAAAGATGCTCAGCATCCTTAGATGAGATTTGCAAATCAAACACACAATAGCACACCACTTCAAATCCACTAGGAATAATAATACAGAAAAAAGCGGTTGTTGGTGAGTAAGTAGAAAATGGTTACCGCTTTTGTGGAAAAGAGTTTGGACATTCGTTAATGACTTAAACAGAATTATCATATGACCCTGCAATTTCAGTCCTAGGACGTGCCCTAAAGAATTTAAAACAGGCATTTGAACACACACTAGTTCATAAATGTTCATAACAGTTCTATTCACAAAATCGAAAAGGCAGAAACAACCCAAATGTCTCCCAAATGGTGAATGAATAAACAAAAACTGGCTGGGGTGTAGCTCAGGAGTAGTGTACTTGCCTGGCACGTGAAAGGCCCTAGGTTGGATTCCCCATACCAATGGAAATTGATAAAACAGGGGTATCTGCAGACAATGGAATATTATTCAGTCATAAAAAGGAAAAAGTGGTGACCCATGCTTCAATATCAACAAACCTTGAAAGCATTCCTGAGTGAAGGAAGTCAGACACATATCGTATTATTCCACTTACATGGACTGTCTGGGAGGGGCAAATCTATAGATGCAGAAGGCAGATTAATATTTCCAGAGACTGTAGGGAGGTGGGAATGGGGAGGGACTACGAGTGTCTTTTTAGAGTGATGAAAATGTTCTGGAACTAGATGGTGGTGATGGTCGTACGGATGCACTCAATGCCTGAAGGGCACACTTTACCAAGATGAAAATGTTCTATGGTATATGTATTTTATCATGATTTTTTAAAGAAGACAGGTATCTTTCTAGCTGAAATATAGCTAAAAGTGATTTTGAAGGATTGTTTCCTTCTTTGGTCTTCCTGTCTGGACACAGCACAACGCAGCCCAGAAATGACTGGGCATTTATGTCAGGAAGTCTTGCTCTTGTTTCAGGGGCTCACCTCCCTCTGGGAAGTTGAAGAAGACTGGCCTCAAAAATATGAGTGGTCACCCTTCCCTCAAAGGATGACTTACAAGGGGACCTTTCCGAGAGCCCAGCCAGGAGCCTACTGGGCCCCACCCAGCTCCCCGGCTCATCCACAAGGACCTGGATCGTCTCAGCATTGGGGCCCTACTGGATGCCAGGCTCAGCTGACCATGTGTCCTATTAAGCCTTCTCCCCTCTTTCATTTCTCACAGGGGACACACCAGGAACTGTGGTCTTAGGGATACTTGGGATTCTGAATGCAACCCAGTCCTTGGCAGGGTTTGGAATCCCCGGGCCATGTCAGCCCAGCCAACACCCTCGTCATTGCTATTATTTTAACGGGGGCAAGACTGGCGCCCCTGGGTCCTGCTTTCTGGGAAATCTTAAAACTCTTGATCCTCACTCCACTCCATCGCATCTCTGAATAACAGTCACTCCTTTGCATTCCACACTACAAAAGCCAAACTCCTGGTGGAGCAAACAGATGCCCCTCAGCCTTGGGGATGGAACCACCTGCCAGTCCCCCAGACGACTTATCTCACCTTGGCCGTCACACTTACACACTTGTCCTGTTCTGAAGCAGACTCTCCTCTTGCAGACAGGGTTGGCTTGATTTTGTATTTCTGTCTTCAACGACTTCCTGCTTCATCATTCAATGGCATCGATTTAATTTGGCACTCCACTTTACAGATCAGCTGTCCGATGTGCCATGAGGAGCAGAATGAGAGCGAGGCCTTAGAGAGAGAGCAGTAGAGAGAAGGAGAGGCTCCCCGTGAGGAGCACTGGATGGTGACCTTCCCAGACTGCCCTCAGACGCGTACAGACTCGGGGACCACAGATCCCTCTGCTTTGGCTGAGGGATCTGCCTGCGACCAAATACCCAGTCATTTCTTTCCATCTTATCTCCATGCAGCAGTGCGGTGTGTTGGCACAATGCACAGTACCTGCTCCCCACTCCAGGGAAAGAGAGAGCCACTCATTCTGATTAGCTGTCAGAACTAATTTTAAGCCATGTTATTATATGTTAAGGAGGAAAAAGGAAATCCAAAGAAACTGTACTTAAGGCCAGCGCCTAATCAGTTTTTTTCCCCTTCATCTGTTTAGTACAAAACCTGCCTGGAATTACTGGTGTGAACCACTTTATACCCCTCTTCAAGTGTTAATTAAATGTGATATTTTAAAAATACACACAACTCTCTGCAGGTAGAACCAACTGAGCCCTTTGTAAACTGCCCGCTGACCGCTGGCCTCGCCGCACAGCTCTCCTCATTGCCTCGTGCCTCTTCGTTCCCGGTGGGGCTGCGACTCCAACAGCAATAAGTACAGAGTAATTATTTCTGCCCGAATGTTCCCCTAAAAGGGGTTCGCCTTATTTTGGTGTGTGTATGTGTATGCTTGACAGAAGGGCAAATTATAACATCCATCCCTTTGATTTCGCTTTTTAATACCCACTGGTTCTCCGAGATGTCATTGGCAAACATGACCCCATTTACTTTTGTTCCCCTTACAAATATTTTCCACTCAAACCCCGTTCCTTACTTCCAACAGCTGAGTGTCTCACTATGGAAAGCAATTGTTGTGAAGTAGTAGAGTGAATGAATTCAGCCTGGGTGGTTTTGATTTAGGAAATATTTACTAAGCTTTTCTTCTGAAACTCCTGACAGTTTGGAGTCTCCCGAGTCCCTGAAGGCAACTCACATGGTATAGATCTGTGGTGTCAGGTAGAAGTGGCAGGGACTTGGCTAATGCCATTAATCTGTCTGCCATGTCTCATGGAAGGTGATACCTTTGACAAATCATTGCTGAGAGCCTACTGTGTGCTGACTGAGCAAGTTCTGACCACCGAGGTGACCATTCAATCCATGTAGAGTGCAGATGGCTGTGCTCTCCTGCAAGAGAGGAGCTGAGCACTCTGCAGTGCGATCTAGAGATTTCACTGGATTGAAAGTAGTAATGTTCTCAGGGATGTGTCCCAAGACCCCTATGGATGCCTGAAATCCCAGATCATACCAAACCTGATACTGTTTTTTCCTGTACATATATACTGTAGCTTTCCCTTTTAAGGGAGCACTTCATAGCTTCTCTTTAGCATGTAAGAATTGCCTGATTTCTGAACGCAGCCACCTCCATCTTGGGACACCACCACCACCACCATCGCCACCTGAAGATGTGCTGCCTCCATCTTAGGACACTGGCCAGGGCCTGGAGGTCCATTGTCAAGGTGCACCTGGAGTTTGGTTGCACCTGGAGTTTCCCCCTGGGTGTGCTGATGGCCACTATCTTGCTGCAGAGGCAGAAGAGATCCAGGCTCTCCCCAGCTCTGTGAGTCCTGAGGCATGTGGGTATGGATGGGACTGGCTACAGCAGGTTGGGGGACTGGAGGAGGGAAGGAGGGCATAATGCTCTCCGTTCACCCAGGCAGCTGGTCCAGCACCCACCACTTGAGCTGGCTCCCACTGGGCTCCAGTACCAGCCTTTTTCTTGACTGCCTCCCCTGTCTGGCATCCACAGATCCCCTGGTCCCACTAGGTCTGGCATCAGTCCAGCACCCACAGGGCCCTCCGGCTCCCCAATCCCCAAGTTTCCCCACCCCTCCCCAGCCACCAACTCAGTCCAATGCTCACAGCCATACATCCAGCCCACAAATCTCAGTGCCTAGCCCTGCTCTGCCTGATGCAGAACAGCTCTCCACAACAGGCACACGGGTCCCGACACTCAGCCCTTGGGAGAGAAGTGACTGACATCCTAATAGGAGCTATTTGGTTTAAGGCTGTATATTATTTGCGTTGAGTGCTGTTAATATTGTTCTCCCCCTTAAAGACAAGGTGTTGGAGACCTTCAGGGACACTACAAGTCTACAGGGTAGAAACTGTACTGCCTCAGATCCACTCTGCTAGATGGGTAGACACATGACTAACATGAAAAAACAAGGGAACAAAGCTCCCCAAACAAACCAAGATGTTCCAATAATAATCCATAGACACCACAGTAGAAGAAATCTCAGAGGAGTTCAGAATGTACATAGTTGAACTGATTTGTGACATAAAGATGAAATAAGGAATGAAATCAGAGATAAATTTCAGGAGGTGAAAGATGACTTTGATAAAGAGAGATTATGAAAAGAAATCAAGCAGAAATCCTCGAAATAAAGGAATCAATACACCAAATTCAAAATTCAATAGAAAGTATCATCAACAGACTAGATCACTTGGAAGACAGAACCTCAGGAAAACAATTGACCACACAGAGAAGATGGCAAGAAACCATGAACAGAATTTCCAAGAAATACGGGATAACTTGAAAAGACCAAATTTAAGATTTATTGGGATAGAGAAAAGTGAAATGCAAACAAAAGGAATGCACACTCTTTTCAATGACATAATAACAGTAAATATCCCAAACCTAAAGAATGAAATGGAAAATCAAATACAAGAGGCTTACAGAACACCAAATATACAAAATTATAACAGACCCACACCAACACACATTATAATGATAATGCCTAGCACAGAGAATAATTTGAAATAATTTCAAAGACCACAAGAGAAAAGTATCAGATTACATAGAGGGGGAAACCAATTCAGATCTCAGTTGATTTCTCAACCCGGACCCTCAAAAATAGGAGGTCCTGGAACAACATATACCACGTCCTGAAAGAAAATAGATGCCAACCAAGAATCATATCCAGCAAAATTAAGCTTCAGATTTGAAGATGAAATAAAATCCTTTCATGATAAACAAAAGTTAAAAGAATTCACAACTAGAAAGCCTACACTACAGAACATTCTCAGCAAACTATTCCATGGGGGAGGAAATGGGAAAAAAAGTGAAAACCAGCAAAGGGTGGAACTACACTAAAGGAATAGACAATCGAAGGAGAAACCAAGTCAAATTAAAAACCAGAAATAAACCAACATGAACATGGATACAAATCATATCTCAATAATAACCCTGAATCTTAATGGCCTAAACTCATCAATCAAAAGACATAGACTGGAGATTGGATTAAAAAACAAGACCCAATGATATGCTGTCTCCAAGAGAGTCACCTCAAAGGCAAAGATATCCACAGACTGAAGGTGAAAGGATGGAAAGAAACATATCACTCGCATGGATTGCATAAACAAGCAGGCGCCTCCATCCTCATATCAGATAAAGTGAACTTCAAGCCAAGCTAGTCAGAAGGGACAAAGAAGGACAATTCATATGGCTTAAGGGAATTATACATAAGCAAGAAATAACAATCATAAATATTTATGCCCCAAACTACAGAGCGCATCTATGTCTATCAAACAAACCATTCTCAATTTCAAGAATCATATAGACCACAGCATGATAATACTGGGTGACTTTAACATGCCTGTTTCACTCCTGGATAAATCTTCCAAACAAAAACTAAGCAAAGAAACTATAGAACTAAAAAATACTACTAGTAATTTGGACATAATATATATTAAGAATATTTCATCTATCAATGAGCAAATACACTTTCTTCTCAGCAGCACATGGATCCTTCTTTAAAATAGACCATATTTTATGCCACCAAACAACTCCTAGCAAATTAAAAAAAAAATAGACACTACCCTTCATTCTATCAGATCATAAGGGAATGAAATTAGAAACCAATGATAAAGTAAAAAATAGAAGCTACTCCAACATTTGGAGTATAAATAATATGCTATTGAATGGCAAATAAGTAGCAGAAGAAATCAAGGATGAAATTTTAAAAATACTTAGAAGTAAATGAGAACACCAATACAACATATCAAAATCTCTGGGACACTATGAAGGCAGTCCTAAGAGGAAAGTTCATTGCATTGAGCTCATTTATTAAAAGAATAGAAAGTCACCAAACAAATAACCTGACATTGTATCTCAAACCCCTAGAAAAAGAAGAACAAATGAATACCAAAAGCAGTAGAAGATGAGAAATAATTAAAACCAGAGCTGAAATCAATGAAATTGAAACAAACAAACAAAAAACAATGGAAACAATTGACAAAACCAAAATTTGGTTCTTTGAAAAAATAAATAAAATTGATAAACTCTTAGTCACAATAACAAAGAGAAGGAGAGAGGAAAATCAAATTACCAAAATTTGTGATAAAAAAGGAAATATCATGATGGACACTAGTGAAATACAGATGATGATTAGGAACTATTTTGAAATTTTGGAAATAAAATAGAAAATCTCAAAGACATCAACAAATTTCTAGAGACATATGACCTGCCCAAACTGAATCGGGAGGACATACACAATTAAAACAGATCAATTTCAAGCAGTGGAATAGAAGATGCCATCAAAAACCGACCAACCAAGAAAAGCCCAGGATGAGATGGATTCTGAGCCCTGTTCTACAAGACCCTCAAAGAAGAATTAACACCAATTCTCCTCAAATTATTCGATAAAACAGAAAAGGAGGAACCTTTCCAAATTCATTCTAAGAGACAAGTATCACCCTTATAGCAAAATCAGACAAAGACACATCAAGAAAAAAAAATTCAGACTAATATCCCTGATGAACATAGATGCAAAACTTCTCAATAAAATTCTGACAAATTGCATAAAAAATATTAAGAAGATATTGCACCATGTTCAAGTGGGGTTCATCCAGGGTTGCAAGGTTGTTTCAACATATGGAAATCAATAAATGTAATTCATCACATCAATAGACATAAAGACCACAATCATGTGATCAATACATGCAGAAAAAGCATTTGACAATACAGCACCTCTTCATGTTCAAAACATTAGATAAATGAGGGATAGTAGGAACATACCTCAACATTGTAAAAGCTATAGATTCTAAGCTCAAAGTCAACATCATTCTAAATGGAGAAAAATTGAAAGCATTCCCTCTAAGATCTGGAACAAGACAGGGACGCCCTCTATCACCACTTCTATAAACTCTAGCCAGAGCAATTATACAAATAAATTAAAGGGATACAAATAGGAAAAGAAGAACTCAAATTATCACTATTTGCCAACATGTTTCTGTATTTAGAAGATCCAAAAATTCCACCACAAAACTTGTAGAACTAATAAATGAATTCAGCAAAGTAGCAGGATGTAAAATTAACATCCACAAATCTAATGCATTCCTATACATAAATGACAAATCCACTGCAAGACAAATTAGGAAAACTACCCCATTCACAATAGCCTCAAAAAATAAAATAAAATAAAATTGGGAATCAATCTATTAAAAGAGGTGAAAGCCCTCTACAGTGAAAATTACAGAACACTAAAGAAAGAAACTGAAGAAGACCTTAGAAGATGGAAAGATCTCCCATGCTCTTGGATAAGCAGAATTAATATTATCAAAATGGTCATTCTACCAAAAGTGTTATACAGATTTAATGGAATTGCTATTAAAATCCCAAAGATGTTCATCATAGAACTAGAAAAAGCAATCATGAAATTATTTTAGAAAAATAAGAGATCAGAATAATCAATGCAATCCTTAGCAAGAAGAGTGAAGCAGGAGGCGTCACAATATCAGACCTTAAACTATACTACAGAGCCACAGTAACTAAAACAGCATGGTATTGGCACCAAAACAGACGTGTAGACCAATGGTACAGAATAGAAGACACAGAGACAAACACACATAAATACAGTTATCTCATAGTAGAAAAAGGTGCCAAAACCATTAATTGGAGAAAAGAAAGCCTCTTCAACAAATGGTGCCGGGAAAACTGGAACTCCATATGTAACAAAATGAATTTAAATGCCTATTTCCTCCCTGCACAAAAGTCAACTCAAAGTGGATTAAAGACTTAGGCACTAAGGACCCTGCACCTAATAGAAGAAAAAATAGGCCCAAATCCCCACAATGTCAGCTCAGGAACTGACTTCCTTAACAAGACTCCTAAAGCTCAAGAAATAAAAGCAAGAATCAATAAGTGGGATGGATTCAAACTAAAAAGCTTCTTCTCAGCAAAGGAGGCAATCAATAATGTGAAGAGAGAGCCTACAGAGTGGGAGAAAATCTTTGCCACACCCACTTCTGATAGAGTGCTAATCTCCAGAATTTATAAAGAACTCAAAAATCTTAACACTAAAAATCAAATAACCCAATGAATAAATGGGCTAAAGAACTGAACAGATACTTCACAGAAGATATACAATCAATCAACAAATACATGGAACAATGTTCAATATTTCTAGTAATTAGAGAAATGCAATTCAAAACTACTCTAAGATTTCATCTCACTCCAATTAGAATGGCTATTATCAATAATACAAGCAACAGGAAGTGTTGACCAGGAGGTGGGGGAAAAGGTAAACTCATATATTGCTGGTGGGATTGCAAATTGGTGCAGCCACTCTGGAAAGCAGTATGGAGATTCCTCAGAAAACTTGGAATGGACCCACAATTTGACCCAGTTATCCCACTCCTTAGCCTATACCCAAAGGACTTAAAATCAGCATACTACAGTGATACAGCCACATCAATGTTTATAGGAGCCCAATTCACTATGGTTCACTATGGAACCAACCTAGGTTCCTTCAAAAGATGAACAGTATATACACACAAAGAATGTTACTCAGCCTTAAAGAAGAATGAAATTATGGTATTTCCAGGTAAATGGATGGAGCTGGAGAATATCATGCTAAGTGAAATAAGCCAATCCCAAAAAAACAAAGACCAGATTTTCTCAGATACCTGGATGCTAATTCACAATGGGAAAGGGAGCTAGGGAAATATAGAGGTACTTTCCATTAGGCAGAGGAGAGTGGAGGAAGGGAAGGGAACTTGGGGGTAGAAGAATAGTAGAATGAATCAGACATTATTACCCTATGGACATAGATGATTACACAACAGGTGTGATTCCACATCATGTACAACCAGAAGAATGAGAACTTATACTCCATTTACGTATGATGTGTCGAAATGCATTCTACTTCCATGTATAACTAGTTAGAACAGATTTTTTAAGAAGTACAAGAGCATAGGAGGTAGGACAGAACTGGGTAACTAACCCAGGTGATGGGTAATGATGGCTTGGGAGCATTGCTTTAGGGAAGATTGTGAGCAGTGGACAGACTGAATCTGTCTTGAAGGCTGAGCCAGAGGGATTTCTGACAGATACAAGGAAGCACCAAAATTTTTGTCTTGAAAAATTTGTGTCTGCTTTCTGTAGAAAAGGACCCAGTTTTAGTTTTCTTTGTGTTTCATAGTTCCAAATACAGCTTTGGATGATTTTTTAAAAAAATTAGCAGTACCACTACTCTTGCATCTTGGGGGCCAAAACTAGGAACATATGAATTCCTTGAATGTAAGCACAACAATACTGTCACAGTGGATCTCATAACTGAGATGGTTAAGCGTCTAATGGGCAGGTAGGATGCACAATGTGGATATGCTGGACGATCAGGGACATGGTGGTACCGTATGATATTGAATCTTGTTGCAATTGAAAACTCATGAACCATCTGTCTCTGAAATTCTCCAGTTAATATTTTCAAACCACAGCTGACACAGATAACTGAAGTCTTAGGAAGTGAGACTGTGGATGGGGGAGAACTACCACAGTATTAGTTTTCTTCATTTCAAAATATTTTACTTGTATATGCAAATATCTTCTTTTTTATTTTTTAAATACACAACAGTAGAATGTATTTTGACATATCATACATACATGGGGTATCACTTCCCATTGTTGTGGTTGTGCAGGCTGTGGAGAATACTGGTCGTGTATTTGTATATGAACATAGGAAAGTGATATCCAATTCATTCTACTGTCTTTCCTACATCCCCCTTCCTTCCCGTATTCCCCACTGTCCAATCTGGTGAACCTCCACTCCTCCCTCCCTACTGACTATTGTGAGTAAAGATCTGCATATCAGAGAGAACATTTGGCCTTTGCTTTTTGGAATTGGCTTATTTCACTTAGCATGATTGCCTCCAATTCAATCCATTTACTGGATTGAATGGTGCCATAATTTCATTCTTCTTTCTGGATGAGTATATTCCATTGTGTATATGTACCACTATGTAAATGCCTTCTGATGACCATTCTTCTGAGACAGGGAAATGTTGAAAGTCTCCAGATCTCTGGAAAGGGCTCCCTTGTAATGTAGACTTGGGGCCATCTTGAGATTTGTTACCTTGAATGGTATCCCTTGCATAAGCTTTTCTCTTGGATTGATTGATTGGTCACCATTGGTGGTTGCAACTTGCTCACACTTGAAGGGAATTATGTTTATGTCAATACAGAAGATTTGGATTAGACATTATTTAGGAAATACCTAGAGAATCACCATGCAGAGTCCAGGTGGCAAAGTGAGTTCTGAGCGATGAAGTGGGGCACATTGGATTTGCATAGATCAAACAGCCAAGTTGGATAGAATCAAGAGAGACTGTGGTTCAAGGTTCCATGTTTGTTTAGGAACAGGAAAAGGTGAAATGAGACATGTGGGACTCAAACTTGTGTACAATAGACCTGGTTAAATGTTGACAGTGTTAGAAAGATTCTGTAAAAATGATCACACACTTACCTTCTCATAGTAGAGAGACAAGTACCCTGAATAACACCGGTGAGTCCCAGTGTGGCAGCCTGCACTGAAGAAAAGAATCATGTCTATGTAATAGGTCACATTTCACCCCAATCCAGGGTACTCCAATAGAAGATAAAAGCCCAAGTTCTGTAGTCCCCCAAGATTCATTTCGTCATGAACAGTCTGTATTTCTGAGTCTCAGTGGCTAAACTAAACAAGTTACCCTTGGGGACCAGAATGTATCTTTATCTAAAGCTATAACCTATGCATCCTAGGACCTGTGGCTCTTAACCAGCCCCCCAGAGGTTACTAGAATATCAGTGAGAATTCCAGAGCAGAAACACAGGCTTCATGGAATTCCTGACTCCAGAGATGGCTGGTGGCAGGGCTATGGGCACATTTCAGATAACTGGATTCCCCCAATTTCTGAAATCATACCACCTGGTTTCCTGAGTACTTCTATGTGATTTTGGAAGGATGGACCATGAAAAGAATCCAGACATATTTATCTAAATAATGACACCATAAAGACAGGCCCTGGAGGGCCTATATGGTCCTCACTTGTGGAAGATGTTCAGAGAGCAAAGGAATGAGTCAGAGTCAGCTCCCCGGGGGGTGGCTTTAGAGTCCTTTCTACCCCTACCTTTCCCCAACTGACGCAACTGCAGTTTTCTTAGAAATCAAAAACAGCTTTTGTTCAAGGAAAAAAAAAATCAATATTGCTTACCTATGAATATCTCCAATAGAACTGAGCTACCTAGGCTTTTTCTCCAAAGCCATGTCAGCTAGGACTTTCACATGAACAGAAATGATAAACCTGTATCCCCCAGAGATCTTCCAAAAAAGCTCCACATGAATCGCATGGTCCTCCTGCCCACGAGATATATTTGACAGAGGTTGAAATTTTGTTTCACTCCACTTGAAAAAGTTGGGGGGATTTAAATCGTGGGATAATTGAAGATGAAGAGCACAAACCAAGAGTGAACTTGCCTTGATGTTCTCACCAGGGACACTTCCGTCCCATTAGGTCACTCTGCATTTGAGACCTCAGTTGAATTTTCCCTTGTCGGGCAAGGTAATATTATAAAGCACCACTTATCACAGTTCAATGCACACAAAAGTCAGATGAGGTAGTTTTGAGGAGTGCCCGAGGTTCTGCATTTCTAACCAACCCCAGAGTAGTGCCAATGGCGCACAGATCCCATTTCTAAAAGCAAGATGCGGTGATTTTACTCCATTGTAGATGAGCCACAGATGGAACTTGGGTTCATTCCAAGTTCTTCTAGACGTTTTGCAAGTTACTTATTCTCACTGAGATTCTGATTTTTTTTTCATCTGTAAAATGACAAACAGTATTGGTTTTGCCCCAAAGTATTGTTTTCAGAGTTCAAAGAGACCACCAGTAAAGCACAGTGTAGCTCCACATTGCTTGGCGATTTGGAGGTTTTGGGGATGGGGAGCGGGAACAAAAGTGCTTGTTTGGATTCTCCTCCCAACAAGCATTGGGCAGCGGGTCTCCTTTGGACTTTTCACTGTAGAACTGAGAAGAGAAGCAGGGAGGACAGCTCGGTGATTGACAGTCCTCATCAGGTTCCCTTGGCTCTAAGAGGAGGGGTAAGCAAAGGCTAAAACTAATGATGGTGCACTCTGAGACCTCAATGCCCTGAGAAATGCAACACAAGCTATGTCCCCTCTTTATTTCTGAAGGAAAGCTAAGGACACACATTCCTCTTCTGAATTTCTTATTAAAGAGGAAGAATGTAAAGTAAAAAGTGCTGCTCTCTCTGAGAGAGTAGAATCAATGAATTCATGAAACAGATGGAACCATTCTCTCCTAAGATTAAAAATGATCACTCCTGTAAAAGGCCTTTGAGATCTAAGACACCATTATTGTGGCAACACTTTGTTGAAAAGGACCTCCTAGGCCTCATGCTGATCGTGCTGAATTGGTAAAAGTCCTTTAATTCATCCAAATGAAAGCAACTTGCCTGGGTCTTGGCTGGTTTGGCTGGGTTAGAGCTGGCGTGAGAGCTGTGGAGAAATTGCTGGTGTAAAGGTCAAACAGAAAAACACATTCCCTTGAATAATCACTAGATTTCTAACCCAAGTCCATATCAAGCCTCTTCGGATGCTCTGCGAGGTTCTGCCACTCCTTTTTTTAACTTTGGTTTTCAGCCAGAGATGGATGCAGATGCATCAGCCACCTCATAAGGAAAACCTGTTCTCACAAGTTTTATCGCACAACTTGGCAGAGAAAAAAGCTTGGGTAGAGAGAGGCTGAGAACTTTCACATGTATCCAGAAAGCTCGGGAATGCTGCCATTTTGACTTACCGCCCACCACCGACAAGAAACTTGGGCAAACTCTGTGAGCCAGGATCTAAGATTCCTTTCCTCATCAGAAAACAGGGAAACTCTGCAGCATCCAAATTTCTCTTTGGAGGAAATGTTCAAGACGGTGACAAAGCCAGGCCATTTTAGAATTTCTCAGAGTAATGAGGGAGCCCAGAGACCAGTCACCATGGCTCCCCAACCTCAGACCCTCTCCCAACCTCTCCTGGCCACCCAGGCCAAGTTCTCTCACAAGACTGAACCCCAGGAAAATGCCAAATTGGGGCAAGGAGGGATGAGGGGCAGTACAGAAAGGGGAACGGGAAAGAGGGATGGTTTTCGTTGGGTCATTCCATGTGTTTGGGAGTTCACAAGAAATATGAGCAGAGCCTCTTCCAAATAGTAAACGATGAGGTGGTTGGGATGTGAAGCTGGGAATCTGCTAGAACATCTTCACATTGCTCACAAGTTAATAATCTCCCTAGGAGTGGGAGTTTCTTGAGGATATTTGGGACTTTTTTTTAAGCCAATTCCATCTTGGAAACAATGGTCTCTCTTTTACTATTTTCGTGGTGTTCAGAGATTTCAAACCGGCATTCTAGAATACACCTCCCTTCCACAGATGGAGACATATTAGTTGGAAACACATAGGGACCTCTCACACTCAATGCAGAGTTTACTTGGAAAGTGTGGATTACACATGTATTCTCAGCATCTTCCTGGGTTGCTGTGGGTTGATTTTCTCCTGGGTTTGAAATGGCAGCATGTTCACTGTGTGCACCCCTCAGCAGTGACCCACACCTCATGCTCAGTCACTTTCCACACTCAGGGCTTTGGAATATCTAAGTCAAGGTGCCTCTGCTGGAACCCACCAGGTACATAGCACTATACAGGGACTGGAAGGGAGATATGACCCCGGTAGAGATGACTGTCTCTGACTGGCCAGACGAGCTTATGAAAAATTATGAGGGGAGAGAAAAACCAATGATGCATCCACATCTCAATCAGGTCTTCTTGTGATCCCAGGTGACCCAAAGGGAAATCACTGCACTTGCTCACCCTTTGTTGATTTCAGGTGAAGTATACCCAATGAGACATACAGAGATGAATGCAATGTGATTACATGAGTCTGATCACTTAGCCAAATAAAACATGGCCTGCAGTAAGAGCAGGGTAAATGGTTGTGGTTTGGACCTTAAACATTCCCTGAAGGCCCACATGCTAAAGACTCAGTCACCAGCCTATGCACTATGGGAGGTGGTGGAATCTTTGGGAGGTAGGAATTCAGCTGCTTGAGTTAGTCTAGCGGGAGGCTAGGGGCAGGAAGCTAGGTCACTGGGCTCATGTCCTTGAAGGGTGTTTGGGGAACTCAGCCCCCTCCTGCCTCTCTCTCCTGCTTCCTGGTTGCCATGAAATGAGCAGCTTTGCCCTACACCCTCTCCTGCCATGATGTGCTGAGCCACCAGAGGTCCAAAGCAGCAGAGCTAAGTGATCGTGGGGTGATACCTCCAAAACTGTGAGCCAGAAAACCCTTTCCTCCTTATGCGTTGTTTATCTCAGGTATTGTGTCACAGTTAAAGGAGACTAACACATAATTGTGAACTGCTGTTACCATCATCATCCTTTTTACTATAACCAGAAACTTCAAAATCTAGTAGGGTAAATTCCACATTACTATTTGCAGTAGAAGGCATAAAATATACAGAGCATATTATTGTCACAGAGGAGCACAGAGAAAAAATAGAATTCCTGAGAATAATAATTAAAAGCATATAGTAATAAGAAAGCTGAATACCTTCATCCCTTCAGTATTATGTTTAAGAAGGCCGTTGAGTAAGATTTTTGTAAGGAAGTATGTTAAATTACGCTCAGCACAAGAATTCCAAGTGTTCCTGATTTCCTTGGTAATACATTGTATCTCTATGCACATTAATTGATTTTAATCTTTCTATTTATATCTTTAGTCAAATGATCATCAAATAAGGTATTCTCCAAGCCATTGTTTGCCACGGGATAGAATTATAGGACTTAGTGGGCAATTTGGAAGTCTCTTTTTTTTTTTTAATTTTTTTTAGTTGTTGATGGCCTTTATTTATATGTGGTGCTGAGAATCGAACCCACTGCCTCACACATGCCAGGCAAATGCTCTGCCACTGAGCCAACCCCAGCCCTGGAAGTCTCTTTGTTTTTATCCTCATGATTTTATAAACTTTGTATCTCTTACCAACCTTTCTATAATCTGAATGAAGAATTTTAATATGTCATTTTTTCCCCTAAAAAATTCATCAACTTTGCTCTTTGAGATGTCATCTGGCAGTTCTCTACAACTCTTTCTTCTCGTTTTTAAGGTAACACAACAGAATGGCACACAGAATTCCTGGTGTACAGGTATTGTGGTTAGGCTCAAGAATGTGACAATGCTTCAGTCTTATTACTAAAAATCATCCTCATGTTAGCATGAGCTAACTTCAGGTTATTCCCTGAAATTGGGGAACTATTTGTGTCATTCCCCATAGAGAATTTTTCATTACAAAAAAGAAATAATGCAGCTAGGCATTGGGCTCATGCCTGTAATCCCAGTGGCTTGGGAGGTTGAGTCAGGAAGATCCCAAGTTCAAGCCCAGCTTCAGCAACTTAGCAAGACCCTAAGCAAGTTAGTGAGAACCTGTCTCAAAATAAAAAATAAAAAGGAAATAAAAAGGGCTGGGGTTGTGGCTCAGTGGTTGATTCAATTCTCAGTAACCAAAAAAACAAAAAAGAAAGAAAGAAAGAATGTTTGGTTATAAATTGAAATTGATGGTGTCTTCTTACACAGTTTCCCAAAAAGAACTTGAGGCATTAGAATTAATCTCTCCCTGGTGTTTTTACTCTTCATGCATGGACTATAAGAAATTATCTATGAAACATCATTTATTTACTCATCTTTGTGCTGGCCACTCTAGAAGTTACCAAAGAGAACATGTAGTGGATTCCTTGTCCATGAGAGAATTTAAATCTATTAGAAACAATAATTATATAAAATAAATATTCTGCAACAAGCTTCAGGCCAAAAGAGCTTTTAGGATTTCAGAGAGGAGAGCGATTGGTGTTGTCCAGAGTAGTTAGGTTAGGCATGTTTGTTTGGGGGCCGAGGAGGATTATTTTGGTCTACATTGTAGAGTAGAAATAGCCTCTTATCATAGGACCAAGTACCTAAGAACCTTTAGAAAGAAAATCACAAGAGGTTCCTTGTCTAATGAGGAACATCCTGTGTGTGCTCACATGTTTTCAAAGGAGGCAGCTATAAAGGACAGAGCTTGGTGAATGCTTTCATGCACTCCACGTTCTTCTTGAACAGAACTGCATGATCAGTCACCTTTCCCTGAGGAAAACATCTGAGTTTTCTTGTCAGGGAAGATGAAAGTTTCCTGTCATCCTCATACTTGCCACCAAAGAGAGAGGACTATTTCTCAGCTGGAAGAGAGCAGGTCTGGTTCTATTCCTAAAGTTATTCATCTTTAAAAAATTGTATCTGTCCCCTTTTGAGAACAGTTCTTGATGGAAAGGCGTGGGGCGAGTCACTGTGCAACCACCCATTTCACCTAATGATCAACTGTGTTTTCTCTTCTCACAAATAAGCCTGCACTATGAGGCAGGGGAAACAGCTGGCATGAATGTGGGTCAGGCTCATCCAAGGGCTGCCATCTTGGATTTAAATACCTCAGTCTTTCTACAGATTGACCTGGACCAGTGGGGACTTCCCTGGTCACAGACACCAATACCAGGTTACTGCCATCTGTGGGACTGAGAAGATGTGGCTTGTACACCATTCATAGAAAGATTCTCCTTCAATTGTAGTGGCAAACACTGGACCATGCAACTATGTGCAAGTAACATAAACACCCCAAAAAAGAAGCCTGCATCAAAGTGTTCTGGGTGGGCAGAAGTCTCATAGCACCCACTGCCTAGGCTCATCCTTTCAACCACCATTTGCTGAGCACCTATGACCTCTTGGGCACCTCTCTAGGAACCACCCAATGCAAAAGTGAGTAGAGCCTCACCTGTGCACTGTAAGTCTAGGGAGACCCAGACGTGAAAATACATGATCAGAATGCAATATGGGGTCACTGCTAGGCAAGCAAAAAATCAAGGTTCTATTGACCTCAGAAGGCGACATGGCCCCACATGGGGTATGACAGTCATTACAATGTTTAAACTATGTGCCTTGAAAGATAGCATGGAGTTGAGATGGAGACTTGGAGAAGATCCTAGAGGGTATAAAGAATTGCAAATGGTCCCATATTGTTGGAGGATATGGCATTGGGTTGGGGAGCAAATTGCTGATGGTCCCACATTGATGGAGGAGACGGCATTGGGGTTGGGTTGACTGAAGCAAACTCTCAAAGAGAACTTAGACGTGAAGTCAAACTCTAGAATCAAATGGAGGATCTTTGGAGGGTTATCATTGGAAGAATCATGTGATGAATGAGGTCTCTGTTTTAGACACTTTACCCTGTGGCAAGGGATTAGGGGAAAGTGAGATTTGAGGCAGGAAGAGAGGTGTTAGGCTTTACCAGTGGATCTAATGAGTGTGCGAGGGCAGTGCTCCAGATTTAAAGAGCCAATCCTACCAGCAAGGGGTGCTTCCCAGGTGATCCTTGTTATCATGTACTTCTCACATTTAGCCAATCCACTACTCCAATGTTTGTTCATTGTGTTAGTTCCATTTTTGTTGCTGAGAACAAAACACCTGCCAAGAACAACTTAGAGGAGGAAAAGTTTATTTTCCTTATGGTTTCAGAAATTCAGACTATGGTCAGCCAAGCCCCTTACTCTGGGCCCAAGATGAGGCAGAACATCATGGTGGAAGGGCATGGTGGAGGGGCTCTACCCCCTTCATGGTGGACAGGAAGCTGAGGCGGGGGAGAGGTGGAAAGGGCCACAGGATAGAAGAACCTTCCAGGGCATGCCCCCAGTGACCCACCCTCTCTGTCCACATACCACCATTCTACAGTTACCCCCTGGTCAGTCCTTTCAAACTAGGATGGACTTATTACGTTATAACTCTCACAATCCAATCATTTCACCTCTGAGTATTCCTGCATTAACACAGGAGATTTTGGGATACCTCCCATCCAAACTATACCACTCATCAAATCTTTATTGAGCAATTATTACATGCCAGAACTGGTGATATAAAACTGGTATAGTTCTAGCCTCTTGGAGTTCAGATTCTAGGGGATGAATGACAATTAAATCATTGGTTATAACTGGGTTTAATTTGAAGGAACCCAAGTTAAATATGATGCTTAAAATTCCACGTTTCAGGCATGCTGAATTAATACTCTTCAAATCTCCTCTGACTTGTGTAACTTCTGATCCTTCACCTATATTTCATAATGACAGCATTCCATCCAGGTATTAAATAAGTTATTTGTTGAATGGAAGATTACATACAGGAATGAGAGCCAAAATGATATTTCAGTCCCTTCCAGTTGCTTGTGCGTTGGACCTTCTCTGACTGTAAGGCTCCATCTCTGGGTCCACTCACAGACAGACACAGTCTAATTGAGTGGAGAGTTTGGACTCAGGAATCTCAAAAACCTTCCATGCCAACAACTGCACCATGTTGGAGGGAAGTTGAGTCAGTTCATTAACCTCGCTGAGTCTCAGTTTTCTTATCTTAAAAACAGGATGCAAAATCTATCTTGCCAGGATGAAAGATGAAGGTTTAAAGGTATTAAGAGTAAAGATTATATATTTTATATATTTCCATGCCAGACATGATGGGGCACAGTTAAGAGTGAGTGTTATGACTTTACTGGGTCCCCTGTCACCTTCCTCCCTGTAGAATGTATGAAAAGCTTCAAAGTAAATCCAGGTTGGCACCACTTTTCCACACAAAACCTCAGGTGTCTCCATGCCTTCTTTATAGTATAGCATTTAAGGTCCTTAATGCTTCAATGCCTCTGTGTGTAGCATGTGGTAATTGCACAATAAAGATTTGATGAGTGGCACAATTTGGACATGAGGTAGCCCCAAATCTCCCAAGTTCATGCAGGAATGGTCAGAGGTGAAATGATTGGATTGTGATAGTTTTGAGTGCCCCCCATGTGTTAAAGTCTTGGTTCCCAGGGAGGTGCTATTGGGAGATTGTGGAACCTTCAGAAGGTGGGACTTTATGGGAGGTCCTTATGTCATTGGTGATGTGCCCTTGAAAAGGACCATGGGACCTCAGCCCTTTCTAGTTCTCTTTTGCGTCTTGTCCATAGGTGAGCAGTTTTGTTTCCCACGTACTCTGCCATGATGGGCTGCCTCAACACAGGCCCAAGCAATGGAGCCAACAGATCATGGACGAGCGTCTCCTAAACTTTGAGCCGCAGTGAACATTTTCTCGTTATAAGTTGATTATATCGAGTATGTTTTATCATGACAGAAAGTTGTCACTGCCTTCCTCATTTTCCTCTCCTCTCCTATGCTGATCACCTTTGGCAACTTGGCATACGCCTTCTCCCAGAGCCTCCTCTCATGGAGAGTAGTCAGGGATCACATTTCCCCAAACCCCCTGCTCCAGGTTAGAATTTGCCAACATGAGCCATTATGCAGGATTTGGAAGGGAGATGGAAAGGACATCATTTTGTGGAGGCAGTTGTGGTTGGACCAGTGGCGGCTGGTTCCCATGGTCACGGATTCATTCTCTACCAGGAGCAAGGCAGCAGCTGTGTTTCACAGGGAGAAAAGTTCCCTGCAGAAGAGGGCATAGCTATCCATCCAAGTCCTAAAGGTCTGCAGAGCGATTATCTTCTCAAGGCATTTGGAGACCCATATGGCATCGCAGACACTTCATCCACCATCCTATATGATAAAATTGTAGAGCAGCTCAGAGTGTCTGGGCCTGCTGCTGATCCTTTGTGTGCTCTCAGCCCTTTGCAAAACTGCCTAGCTCAAGACACCTTGGCACATAGATCACAACAGCACACCTGCCCACAACATCTACTGTCTAAAGAGCACAAACACGCCCCAGCTGTTGTGCCTCTTACTGGGAGGAAGTGTAAGATGCCCCAGATTTGGCTTCATCTCTAGCCAGGCACAGTGGTGCATACCTGTAATCCCAGTGGCTCCAGAGGTTGAGGCAGGAAGATTGCAAGTTCAAAGCCAGCTTCAGCAACTTAGTGAGGCACTAAGCAACTCAGTGAGACCCTGTCTCTAAATAAAATACAAAAAAATAAAAAGAGCCCTGAGTTCAATCCTTGCCACCAAAGGAAAAAAAAATTGACTTCATCTCAAAGAGAATACATCAATATTCTCAGAGCACAGGGCCCCTGGAGAACGGTTCACAAAAGGTTCAGCCTCTATTCTATCATGAGAGGCGTGTATCTCAGTTTCCCAGGTCCAGGCTGCTTCTTCAGCCTGGTTCTATGAATAAGAAGACATGAGGCAACGCCAACCACACCTGCAGACAACCAGCGGATCTGTGGGCAAAACATAAATTACTGTGATTCTAAGCATCTGAGATGTGGGAGTTCTCTGTTCTCGTAGCCAAAACTAACAGATACATCTTTGTATACCTTTATCTCAGCCAGCTGTCACTTGTGACCTTATGTGTGCCCCACTCTTCCCCTTGTCACTTCCAGAGTGGCAAATTAAAAGGCTCTATTCCACCTTCCTGCACCTAGGTCTGGTGTTCTGTTCAGGGATAAAGGGCTTTCTTAATGACTAGCTGGAAAGCCTTTCCCCCAAGTTTAACCCCCAAAGCACTTTAATTAATTACATCTGTTTTCTTTTTGGTGACTTCATCTCTTGCACTTTATGATTTTCCTTCATGCCTATTGTAGTTATTTTGGTTAATCTTCCACCATCTAGAAAGGTTAGCCTATGCCAAACATTACAATATCAACTTTTAATCACTGATAGTTTTAGCAATGGTCCTGGAAAATCAGTGAAAACAAAAAGGGAAAACTCTAGAAGATTTCTAGGAAAAATTTCCATGCTTCCAAATATAAAAAGGATCAAGACAAGGATACAAGGATAGTTCTTCCCTCTCCCACATTCTTTCTTTCTCTGTGTTGCTCACAGGGTGAGGATCAAATAAACTGGGAGGACGGTTAAGCTGGAATAAGTACAGAGGTCTGTCCTGGGTCCTGTTCTGTACATCCTGGGGCTCTGGGTCTGTCAGCTGTAGGCATCTCCACTGCACCCACGTGGGTTTTCCCAAGATAGACACTCAAATAACTTATTCCCCGAATAAGTAAAAAGAATACTCTTCAAAGTTATTATTCAAATTTGGAATACACGATCTTTGAGTAAAATGTAAGATAGTGATCCATATTGGAGCCTGGAAAGTTAGTGGACAAACCACTAAACCCCCCCCTTTTTTTTTTCCAAAAGAAAGCAAACAAATAAACAAAATGTTTAAGGGAATAAGAACAACTGCAAAGGAAAAAGAGAAAGAACTTTCTGGAACCAAAATTGCATAATCTTGTTTGGGTTTTTTTTTTTTGAGGTCTTTGTAAATGAGGTTAAAGATTATGTAGATTTTCATCTGTACAGGAAATCTAGGTTTAATTCTACCATAAGATTCCAGTAAGCGTGGCCAAACCAAATAAGGATGGAAACCAGAATTATTGACCAAAGGCTACACATTAAAAAAAAAAAAAAACACTTTAGAATATGCAATGAAATTGACAGATGTTTCTGGTATTTATATAGTGTCCACATTTAGTGGTTCACATCGAGTCTTTGAAGAGCACAGTATTGTATTTCATGACCACTTTTTAAAGCGTCCTTGCTCGGAGGACTGCCACCAAAGTCTGATGAGTATCTCCAAGCTGTGTTTTCCTCACTTCTGAATTGAACCAAACAGTAGGTGACATTTCTTTGGGACCTTTCTAGGACTGAGTGTAAGATCTTGAAGCTTCAAAATCGGAAATAGCCTTTTGGGGTGGGTTTAACTTCTCTGAATTGCTGAACTTCCTAGCATGGAGTATGTGCCACTTCCAGTTAAGGGACACCTTAACAAAGGTTATGCAGAGTTTTTCTTTTGTCTCAGAAATAGTCAAAGATGTCGGCCAGTGCTCCACAGAGAGAGGCTGTTGAGGTTTCACACATCAGAGGAAAAAGAACCACTACAAAATTAATGACATGGTTATGAATTCCTGGCCTTCACTGTGACAAAGAAGAAAAAGTCAGCTTTCCCTTGATTGAGATCCACTTTTCTCCCCCACTGTAAATCCTCAATGCACTGGTATTACTGAGAATAAGAGAGGCAGGAGGAATATGATTACTGGTAAATTTAAAATAGAAGTTCTCTGTTAGCAATTAATACACTAGGAGGCAGGAAAATCTGTCCTATTGCGATTATTTTTTCTTCTGCAATACTGAAGAAATCACTTTGTTCAAATGAAATGCTGTGTCCAATAGGACGGCCCGTGAAGAATCGATAGTTGCGAAAATAGTTATTCTCTCACGGACACACAGTAAATGACTCTCAGGTATTGACGTGCTCCGCAGTGCAATCTCCAGATAGCCATTTGAGTCAGTACAGGATTAGAAAACTTCATATCACATTTCTGTCTTTGGTATTGACTCCCAAGGAAATGTAAAAAAGAAAATCATCATCCCATGGCTCAGTTTACTGCTTCTGAAAATGAATACATTGAGTGGTATTGTTCAGTCACGAAATGGAGTGAAATGCTCTCCTTCATGGCAACATGGATGGAAGTGGACGTCACTGTGTGAAGGATGTCAGAAGGACAGATGGCCATGTGTTCTCATTCATTGATGGAAACTAGAGAGTTGATCTCAGGGAAGAATGGAATGGAGTGGGATGGAATGGGATGGAATGGAATGGAATGGGATGGAATGGGATGGAATGGAAAGGAGTGGGATGGAATGGAATGGAGTGGAGTGGAATGAATGGAATAGATTGGAGTGGAGTGGAGTGGAGTGGAATTGAGTGGAGTGGAGTGGAATGGAATGGAATGGAATGGAATGGAATGGAATGATGGCTGCTACAGACTGGGAGGGGCGGGGTTGCGGGGTGGAGGGAGGTGGATGGGGGAGCTGAAATGCAGTGGAATGAGAAGAATTAATTCTGGTTTTCTATTGCATAGCTGGGTGACTGTTAGTTTCAGTGATCTATGATATATTTCAAAATAGCTGAAAGAGTACAAAAGTTCCCAACATATGGCAATGATTGACATTGAGGACAGGGTCTGCTTATTCTCCTGAATTTATCATTGCAAATTTTGCACGTGTTCAATTATTGTCCTGTACCCCATAAAATGTCTCAATTAAAAAAAGAAGGAATTGAACACATGATCTTAGACTACAGGGTTGAGGAGAGCAGGCCAGTTGCTCTCCTTTACCTATTTCCTTTCTTAGAAATCATTAACTGTTGACTCACCCAGCACTCATTTTGCAAAACGTATGTTCTCAGTATGTGGTTGTTGAATCACATTTTTATAAAAACATAAGTGTGCATTTATGGATGGAAGTGTTCTTTCAACAAATACATTGAGAACAGTGGCTTTGTGCTTGACTTTTGGGGAGAGATGCTAACTAAAATCTAAGGAGCAACTTCTATATGGAAAGAGGCTAGAACCTGGAAGAGGAGGACAGCTGGGCCTGGGCTGGTTCAAGGCTAGTCAATAATGAGAGTATTGGGAAGCACAGCAGAAAGAGTGTTCTTTGCCTTTTCCCTTTATTTTGTCTTGTCCATTGAAAGATATGGAGCCAGACACCGTGGTGCACACCTACAATCCCAGCATCTTGGGAGGCCGAGGAAGGAGGATTGCAAGTTCAAAGCCAGCCTCAGCAACTTAGGGAGATCCTAAAGCAACTTAGCAAGACCCTGTCTCAAAATATAAAACCAGCTGGGGATATGGCTCAGTGGTCAAGCACCCCTGCACTCAATCCCTAGTATAAAAAGAGAGAGAGAGAAAGATTAAATAATCATTATATGACAGACTGATAATATTGTAAACATTTACAACTGAAGGTCAACCTCTCTTACCAAGTCACTGCGAGTTGCCTGGATTATAGTTTGCTGCCCTCCGTTGACCCATTTAACTAAGCAAATCTATGGAGAGTCAGGAATTGAATAGAGACTCAAAAGGATGATTTTTCAGATTTCCTCTCGTATTTTTATTTAAATTCAATCATTTTTACAAAATAATGTCATTGAGTAAGAAGTTACAAACAGGTACCGGAGGCGAGGTGGCTGTGCCAACAGGACTCAGATCTTGGCTCTGGTGGCATCAGCTCTGCTTCTGCCCTCATCCCAGAGCCCAGGGCCCTGTACCCCTGGTTGCGCCCAGGCAATGTGCCAGTGTGGAGGGACATGAGCCAAGGCCCTTCCCTGGAGAGCAGGGCCACCTCTGATTGGCACCTGTGGCTCACATGCTCCCCGTGGGCTTTGCTAACACTTCTTTTGGGCCCCGGGCAGCCCAGGTTGCCCAACCCAGCAGTCCATCCTTCCTTCCCTCTTTCCCCTAATGATCTGGATGACGGACTTCATCTTGGCATGTCCTAAGACTAACGTAGGTGAGGAAAGAAAACCAGCCATGCATCGCCCCCTGAGAGCTCTCAGGGGTCTACAAGGCCTGCAATCTGGCCCTGAGATCCCAGTACGAATGTGGGGTGAGTGCTGAAAGGTCCTTAATCCTCAAAGCGCCTTTTCCCAAGAGGGTTCTACCCTCTGCAGCCAGCGGGGCTGCTGCCTGGTCCTCTTCCCTTGGGACAGTGCTGGGAAAGCCTTTCAGTCTCTTATTTTTTATTTCCACTTAGGGTATTTTTCTTGGATTGGCAGATCATTTCTCTAAATGTGTCTATGCTATTGATTAGGTTTTAGAGACATGTAAACCTTGGAAAAGTTACTTACATCAAGTGATTTTTAGTTTTACACACACACACACACACACACACACATTATATAATATATATAAAATAATACCTGCTTTGTAGGCTCATTCGGTTACATATTGAATGCCTGGTAAGCAATAAGCTGTGAAGAAAAAAATGTATACAGCATGAAGCTCACAAGTTGGCATATATTAGTTGCTCAATAAACTGTGACATTATTGATTACTGTCTTTATTATTGTTAACAGTAAAAACTATGATTCTTCCTTATAATCTGGGGGACGTTTAGCCCTTGTGAGGTGGTTTTTGATATTTTTCAAAATTTAATCTTTATAATCTTGAAAGTTCACATCGCTCTCCATCTCTTTCCCCCCACATTCAGGGCTCTTGAGAGTTAGCTCTACATCCTGCCTGCATTTACTCCCCGCCCATTCCTTCCTTGGAATTCTCCATCCCAGGAGAAGGAAGATTTCAACCTTCCTCAACCTCTGAAACAACTTCATCATCCATCACCTTTGACTCCTGGCTGCTTGTGTTGGTTGTTGGAGCTGCTATAACAAATACCACAAGCTGCAAGGCTAGAACTGCAGAAATTTCTCTTCCTCTGGTCCTGGAGGCTGAAGCCCAAGATCAAGCCGTGGGGAGGGCTGGTTTCTGCTGAGGCCTCTGGGCCTGGCTTGCACATGGCCCTCTCCCTGGGCCCTCTGCGTGGGTCTCCACTTGCAAGGACATCAGTCGGCCTGGATTAGGAATCTGCCCTCTGAGCTCATTCCATCTGGATGACCCTGTGAGAGGCCCCGTCTCCAAATACAGACACAGCGGAGGTCAGAGCTTCACTGTGCACATTTGAAAGAGAGGGGTCTGTCTATACCAACCTACACAATTGTTCCCTTTGCTTACTTTATTTGCCCTTACAAGATAATTCAAGAGTTCAGTCTACACTTAACATCTGTTTAAAAAAAATTGTTCTTTTTAGCTTTATATGATAGTGGAGTGTATATTGATATAATTATACATGCTTGGAGTATGTCTTATTCTAATTGGGACCCCACTGTTGGGGTTGTGCACGGTGTGGAATCTCACTGGTCATGTATTCATAACTGAACACAGGAGAGCTATGTCCCATTCATTCCAAAGTCTTTCCTATTCCCATCCCCCTTCCCTTCCTTTCATTCCCCTTTGTCTAATCCCCTGAACTTCTATTCTCCCTGCCCTTGTTGTGTGTTAACATCCACATATCAGAGAGAAAATGTGACCTTCAGTTTTTTTGGGCAGTGGCTTATGTATTCCACATTTTCTTTATCCATTCATCTATTGAAGGACACCTAGGTTGGTTCCATAGTTTAGCTATTGTGAGTTGAGCTCCTAAAAACATTGATGTGACTGCGTCACTGTTTATGTTGATTTTAAGTCCTTTGGGTATAAACTGAGGAGTGGGATAGCTGGGTCAAATGGTGGTTCCATTCCAAGTTTTCTGAGGAATCTCCATGCTACTTTCCATAATGGTTGCACCAATTTGCATTCCCACCAGCAATGTATGACACTTACCATCTTGAAACCCTCTCTTCTCTGGGTTACTGCAAACCCCCTGCTCCCCCATCAATTCTTTGGGTCCTCTTTTCAAGCTTATCTTTCACCAACAATTAAATATTAGCTTTCCTCAAGACTTTGACCTTGACTCCTTCTTCTTCACTCTCTTCCTAGATGATCTATCTATTTGGTCCATCCCTGTGCTTCAGTCCATTAATACAGAGAAAACTCAAGTTTTTTTCTGTAGACCAGAACTACTGACTTGATTTCTCTTTGTATTTGCCCCTGTCTGGAATATAATAGACATTGAGAAAAACAAAGGGATTTTTTTTTCTACTGTTCAGATCGTTGTCGTATTGAAATATATCTACCCTGCAAAATCACCTCCCCTTCCATTACACTGACACACTCATAGGAGGGAATTTCCAGGGTAATCTTGGTTGAACTTGTGTGGCCCTTGACAGC
>JAJEJO010002253.1:128612-202728 GCA_020662805.1 Glaucomys volans | reverse complement strand
TTTTTTTTTTTTTTTTTTTGGACTGGGGATTGAACCCAGGGGCACTCGACCACTAAGCCACATCCCCAGCCCTATTTTGTATTTTATTTAGAGACAGGGTCTCACTGAGTTGCTTAGGGCCTCACTAAATTGCTGAGGCTGGCTTTGAACTCGCGATCCTCCTGCCTCAGCCTCCCAAGTGCTGGGATTAACAGGCATGTGCCACCATGCCCAACACATTCTGCCTCTTTTAATTGCTCAAAGTGGAACCCTCCTTGGGAACCCTCCCATTCTTTTAGTGACTAGTGCAGAACCCAGTGATATCCGTGTCTGTGTCTGGAAGAGGCATTGGAAGAACAAGGCCAGAGGACATGGTGCTCGTGATCCAATGGCATGTTTCTGAGAGCTTCTTACTTGGCTGTTCCGTAAATGTTCAAACAGTATTGACACTCATTACTCTTATGGACACGTGGATTTTTCTCTTCCACTCAAGGAATGGATGCGTCTAATTTAAACACATTTAAAGCAAACAACATCAGAACTTCTGCCTGAAAACAATGACTGTCATTGTCAAATACCACTTAAGACCAGCTTTGAAAATTCCTTGGTTGCTCCTAGAAAGGACAGACATAGGAAACTGAGAAGTACGCTTGCTGCTGAGGTGTGAGCCATCAATGGTACAGTGAACCTGTTTCATTGACTCTTAGGGAGCCAGAAATTATCAGAAAATTCCATAGTTTTTCCTGTTAGTAGTACAAACATTTCCATGAACATAACTCTTCTTATCAAGTCAAGTAGGATGGTTATTTGAATGTTCATAGTATCTTTTAAAGCCATAAGAAGAGCAGTTTAAGAAAAGCCTGACCCTAAAACTCAAAGCGATCAAGACCTTGAAATCTATGAAGGTCAACAAGGGTGAGATTGAACTTGCACTGCTGGGATAAGTGAAGCAAGTCAGAGTTTCCACCAAGGTCTGCTATGTTGATGATGACTCAGATCTTGTGAGCTAAAAATTTCACGATCCCTTCAATATGTATTGAATACCTTCTAAGGACGA
Source organism: Glaucomys volans (assembly GCA_020662805.1). Lineage (NCBI taxonomy): Eukaryota > Metazoa > Chordata > Mammalia > Rodentia > Sciuridae > Glaucomys > Glaucomys volans. The sequence continues at coordinate 201,692 of JAJEJO010002253.1, read as the reverse complement.
GACTCTGCACTAGGATATTTTAAAAATGATATGATTCCCATTTCAGATTTGATAAGCAGTGATTAAACCATATTCTCAGAAGTGGGGTATAAGCAGTGCTTGAGTTTAGACGCATGTACATTTCTGTCTGAAGGTTGATCATCTTATCTGCAAATGTTCATAGTGGGAAAAACAGTACTAGTTAAAGCCAAGTGAATTGTTGTACGCCAATATATCAACTTCCATGTCAAAATTTTTGACATCAAAAATTCCTCTAGCAACAGGAATTTTCCAGTCTTAATCAAGTAATAAACGAAAAATATTAGAGCCAATATTTGAAAGAATTTTTTTTTTTTTTTTTTTTGCCTTGGCTTTGGCCGAACTTTTAAAGAACCATTAAAGCAGAAGTTCAAGTTCCCCCTTGGATCTGAGGGTTTGTTTGTCATTGCTGTTGCTAATGCCAGTCTTAAGGTGGAATTCATTTACGTGGTGGTTTGGAATAAGCTGAAGTTTCTCTAACTCTGGGCAGGTGAGCCTCCCACAAACGGCCACAGCCCAGAAAACTTGGGCACAGGTTCACACCCACACCACACGACAGCACCACGCACTTCAGGCAATTTGTCTGTTTTTTGGGTTTTTTTGGCCTCTGAAAAGTCATTGCCTGTGGGTGGAGTCCTGTGATGAAGGTCAAGGGCCAGGTTCAGTCAGGAAGGAGCCCACGTAGCCTTAGTGGGTCAGGGAGACTGCAAGGAGGTTGTGAACTCTGTCCGAGATTCACATGCCACCATTGGGATTTTGAGCTTAAAGTGAATGATGGTGGGGAATTGTGAAATGAGAGTTGTGAAATGTGGGTGGGTTTCATTATCTGAGTGAGTTGATGTAACAGCCTGAGAAGGTAACCAGGATTATTCCTGTGCTGTTGGCGCTCCAACCATGGGAAGTCCTTCAAAGTCAATCGCCAGCTTCCAAGTGGAGAAGAGCTCAGGAGAGGGAAATGTCCTTGAGCATGCCTGTCGTGCTCTATGGCTCTGGAAGGAATGGTCACCTGAGACACCTACAAAGTCAAAGTCACTTAGAAAGATGTGACAAGAAGGGCTCAGTGTCAGAGCACGCATGTGCAGGTTATTTACGGCACAGCCCCAGCTGCTACCAGAATCCCCCTTCTTAAAATAAGCAACAGGTGGGTGACCTGGCCTCGGAAAACACTGGGTCAGAGCCTCTGAGGATTCATGACTGCTTTCTCTCTCTTCCTATTTAGAAGCGTCCACATTTTTTTTTTTCCTTGAAGGTCACTTGGCTTTTGGAATTCAGATATCAGAAAAAAACTACGAGTGTGGTATGTGTTTTCACATAGGTATCTAGTAAATAAATGTCTACGTATTGATAGGGTTAGAAACTCCTGGAAGAGTGTGTGTGTGTGTGTGTGTGTGTGTGTGTGTGTTTAATGGATCTCGGAGACCATGGGTTTGAAGCTGCTGTATTTGGATCAATACTATCATCCCTTTGTCTGGTTCCTCTTAGGTATTGACTTTTCCCCTGTAATCTATGTGCCCAAAGTACTTGTCTTCTTAGAAGAATGCAAAACATACCCTCTCCTCTCTCAGCGGGGAATGAGGAGAACAAGTCTTTATTTTCCCAAATCATTTCAATTAAAATCTTGTCCTCTGAATTTGTGAAATCCTGTAATTTGTCCTTCCTGTGGTCTGCCTGCTCAGTGGTGAGGCAGGAAAGCTGCTCTGGAGCTCAGGGGTGCTGGGCAGGCCACCTTGACCTCCTGGTTTTCCGCATACCCTCCTAAGAGCAGGGCAACATGAAAGGTTTGGCTCAGGCCCAATTCCACTAAAGGCATTACCAACTTGGCACAGAGGCCCGTCTCTGGCTTTGATGGCCCTGCCGATGGCTCCAGCATTTGTTCCACAGCGATGACATTCAAATCCTACGAGATGCATGAAAACACAAAAATAATGGCTGGTGAGAAAATAAGTCCCCTAACTGGTTATTCCACAATCTTGCTTAGTGTCAAACCCGGATGCATTTGGTTAGAAACAAGGACAATGTTAGGCCATGAAGAAATAGACAATAGAGACAATGGGGTTTCCAGAAGCTGAGAGGCCTCCCAGCTAGGGAAGCACCCACAAAGTGAGCCCAGAGTGATCTGAACCTCTGGGGCTCAGCTGAAGAAGGAGCAAGGAAGGCTCCTTCTCCTCCCGAGGTGAGGGAGCAGGACAGAACCCCATGGGACTCTGGGCACTGTGTGCAGCCTACAGACAAAAGGTCAAAATCTGGGGAGAGTGAGCCCAGAGCCTGCGAATCAGAAGAGCAGAATTCTGGTCTTGGCCTGCTTCCAACCAACTGTGGGTTCTTGGCCAAATATTTTATCCTATCTGAGTCTCAATTTCCCTTTCTGTGAAGTACATGGTTTGTGTCAAATGACTTCTAAAGTGCCTTTCATTTTTTATTGTTATATGCCTGAAAGAAGTTGTCATTTTGATTAGGTTCCATTAGGATTTTTTTTTTTCTTTTTGGTGCTGAGGACGGAACCCAGGGCCTTTGTGCATGCTAGGCAAGTGCTCTACCACTGAGCTATGCCCCCAGTCCTGAGGTCATGTTTTGTTGTTATTGTTTATTTGGTTTTTGTTTCTTTTTAGTGGCACTGGGGATTGAACCCAGGGGTGCTCAACCACTGAGCCACATCCCCAGTCCTTGTTATTCTATCTTTTGAGACAGGGTCTTGCTAAGTTGCTGAGGCTGGCCTTGAACTTCTCATCCTCCTGCCTCAGCCTCCTGAGTTGCTCAGATTATAGATGTGTATGTACCACCATGGCTGGCAAGGACATCCTGTTTTTTAAAGCTCAGTAACAAGGAATGCAAGCATGACAAAGCGAGCTTCTCTGATTAAGAATTATTCTTTTCTCTAATATTTTCACATTTGCCCCCCCTAGTATAAACAAGCCCCCCAGTGAAGTGAATAAAATTTGTTCTCTTGTGACAGGATTGAACCACTATCCCTCTCTAGTTTCAGTAAAAACAAAATCAGACAAACAGATGACATTTTTTCTTTCCCCTGCTCACGCTGACCGGAGTCCCTGTTTCTATTCCTCTAATTCTATTCCTCTAATCTCATCATCTCTGCTACACAGGAGGATCTAAAGCTCGGTTTGCAGAACTGTAGATTGCTCAGTGGTCTACCAGGTGTCTACGTGTCAAGAAGTCTGAAAACCTTGATTTTGTCAAACGTTGTGAAACTACCAGTTTCTCCCCTGAATTAAACTTCTGTCTCCTTTCCACGTACCTAGACAAAAACCATGTGAGCTGGGGTGAAGCAGAGTTGAGGCTCACTGCATTCCACCTAAGTGGTGGGTGCCTTCCTCTTTGTGGGGGACTTGGTAACATGAACGAGGTTCACTAAATGAGCCACATGCAGTGGACCTGGGGATTCCAATCCTGGGATGAGAGGGGTATTGATGAGGACGCCTGGTCAGTCAGGCAGCTCTGCTCTGTTTTCAGCTGGTTCTTTCCTGCCTGTAGATGAGTGACACAGCACTCGGCTGTCATTCATCTGACCAAGGCCTTTGCAACAGAATCCCAAAAAAGGCATGGATGTAGCCATGATCAGTGCAAAGAAATAGTTACACTAGAAAACAAGCAGGAAATAACGTTTATTTACCTTTAAGAAATATGCAAGGAGAACTGCATTTAGTACTGAAATATAATTTCTCCACTGAAAAGGGTTAATTTAGGTATTAGAAAAACACTTTGATATAAAAGATAAATAAAGACCATAGAAGTCATTTCAAGGGCCCTTTTCTTTTCTCTTTTCCTTCCCCAAGGAGGAACTTGAGGTTCAGCAAAGCTGAGAGAATTCTTCCGAGAAACACAGCTGGTTAAAAGTAGACCTGAAGCCCCATCTGGGGCCTGGGACGTCCAGCTCAATCTCTTTCCTTCTTTCCCAGGTTCTTCCAAACAGAGTGGGCCCTCCTGGTAGATGGAGGACATCACTCTTCTAAGTGGGTGGCATGAAAACCTACACAGCTGACGCATCTCCTGAGCAGCCTGTCCCAAGACCTTCTTTCTCTCTAGAAGCTTCCTGCAGCCTCCCAGGCTGCGCTGTGAGCCCCTCATTCCCTGTTTGGGCATCTACTCCCAAGCAGTGTTCGGAGGCTGCTTCTCTTGCTCTCACTTGCATTTCCAGTTTGAGCACATTACTGGGCAGAGTCGAGGCTCAATAAATACTTCTTGAATCAATGATCAAAAGACTGAAGGACATAGTCATGAGAGCAGGGCCAAGGTCTCCGCCACTAACACCACTCCCATGGGTTGTTATCATCACAAGGTAAAATGCAAGAAGAGCTGGAAGAGAATGCCTAAGAAACTATTATCGCATCATCTCAAACTGCTTTGCGGAGAATGAGATAAGAAGGCTGTAAAGGGGGACAGGCATTAGACAGGGTGGGGCAGGAGCAGGGACATTGCTCTGTCTGGGTTTTCTGGAACAAAGTAGAAAAAAGTCATTCTCCTGAGGAAGCCCACCGAAGGTGGCACCCAAAATCACACACATTACCTCTCACTGTGCCTAAGTCTGGCATTTACCAGTTGTCTTTGCCCCCGTACCCAAACTGGATCTCTTCATTACTGAATCACATAAATGCAAAAGTATTATGATTATGTTTCCTTTCTAACAGGATGTCAATTAATACTTTTCCAAAAATTATCACATCTTTTACCTTATTTAATTTCTTTATACCTTTGAGGCACTGGAGGTAGATGATATCATCTCCATTACCACTGAGGAAACTGAGGTGGAGAGTTACCCTTCAGCCTTAAAATCTTATGCTCTGACCACTAGGGAAAACTGTGCTTTTCTTGCATTTGTTACGACTAATGCTAACATTTCAAAACATACTGTATTTATTGTAGGCTGGGCGCAGTGGTACATGCCTATAATCCCAGTGACTCAGGAGGCTGAGACAGGAGGATCTCAAGTTTGAGATCAGCCTCAGCAAATTGGAAAGACCCTAAGCAACCTAGTGAGACCCTGTCTCTAAATTAAAAAATAAAAAGGGCTGGGGGCTATAGCTCAGTGTTAAAGTACCTCTGAGTTCCATCCCCAGTACCAAAACAAAATAAATAAATATTTTATCTATTCTAGATAGATATTTTTAAGAAAATGGTCTCTATTTTATTAATAATTTTAATTACTTTATTAATGAGGGCAAAGACCATAACGATCCTGCAAGCCTATTTTGCAATCTAAAATGTTCCTGCATTATACATAACTCTTTTTTGTTTTTTTTTTTACCAAAAATGGCCCCCCTGGATTCCCCCCGAGAGGAAAAAAAAAAAAAAAAAAAGAGAGCCACGCATGCATTCTTCAAAGAATTCCATGATGACGATGTCACCCCTTCCAATGCCTACACAGTTTATTTCTACTCAAAATGAAACATCATGTCTTTACCAAGGAGATAAATAGTGAGTTTTATTAGAATAAGAACATCACCCTTCTGCAAGTTTTTCTTTTTTACTCTTTGTTTGCACTGACCTAGATTATTTTTGACAGGTGTATACAACTGCCATCATTTTCTACAAACAAGCCATCATTTTTAAATGCTAGGTCCTGGGATGACTATCACTGTGAACTCTCAAATCAGGCCATAGATGAGAGGCATTGTAAAAGGTTAGAAGATGGACCCGGTTGGAAACAGCTTTCTCCCAAAGATTTTTTTTGTTTTGTTTTTCATGATCAGAATCAGAACCCAACATGTTAAGGAACAGCTCTGAATCTAATTTCCTTTCCTTTGTTCTTAATTTTAATTTCCTCCCAAACTGCACTGGAGTTTCCAACATTCTCTCTTTCCCATTTAATGCCAATAATTTGCACTTCTGTTATCCTTTCAACTAGGGAATCACAGGGCCATCCGAAGCTGCTTCTGATGAACCTCAGAGAGGTGCTCTCACATTTAAATCCTTTAATGCCCTTCTTTTCAGAATGTGAAGCAAGAAAGACTGCAGTAACAGAAATGCCCTCTGCAGACTGGGCTTAGTCCATGGCGGCTGGACTCAGTGGATGGAGGTGTTTGCCTGGGTGCAAGGTGGAGAATGCGCTTGTGCAAGCGTTGTGACATCTTGTGGGCCTGAAATGGGAAAATCTCCTGCAAGAATTAAAAAGAGAGCCTATTCAACAAACAGTGCTGGGAAAAGTGGAAAGCCACATGTAGCAAAATGAAATTAAACCTCTATCTCTCACTGCACAAAACTCAACTCAAAGTGGATTGAAGACTTAGGCACTAGAACAGAGACCCTACATCTGAGAAGAAAAAATAGGTCCAAACCTTCACCATATTGGCCTAGGACCTGACTTCGTTAACAAGACCTCTGAAGCACAAAATATTAAACAAGAATCCAGAATTAAATGGGATGTATTCAAACTAAAAAGCTGTTTCTCAACAAATAATCAATAATGTGGAGAGAGCCTACAGAGTGGGAGAAAATCTTTGCCACATGCCCCTTAGATAATGCATTAATATCTAGGATGTATAAAGAACTCAAAAACTTAACACCAAAAAAACAAATAAACCAATCAATAAATGAGCTAAGGAACTGGATACTTCACAGAAGAAGAAATACAGTCAATCAACAAACATATGAAAAAAAGTTCAACATCTCTACCAATTAGAGAAATACAAATCAAAACTACTCTAAAATTTCATCTCACTCCAATCAGAATTGCAATTATCAGGAAAAAAAGCAACAATAAGTGTTGGTGAGGATGTGGGGAAAAGGTACACTCATGCATTACTGGTGGGAATGCAAATTGGTGCAACCATTATGGAAAGTACTATGCAGATTCTTCAGAAAACTTCAGATGGAACCACCATTTGATCCAGCTATCCCACTCCTCAGTCTATACCCAAAGGACTTAAAATCAGTATTCTTCAGTGACAGAGTCACATCAATGTTTATAACAGCTCAATTCACGATAGCTAAACTATGGAACAAATGTAGGTGCCTTCAACAGATGAATGAAGAAAGAAAATGTGGCACATGAATGTGATATATACACACATACAAAGAATATTAGCTTTAAAGAAGAATGAAATTATGGCATTTGCTGGTAAATGGAGAGAGTTGGAGAATACCATGCTAAGTGAAATAAGCCAATCCCAAAGAAACCAAAGGCTGAATGTTTTCCCTGAAATGAGGATGCTAATTCACAATAAGGGGGGGGGGCGGTGCTAGAGAAGAATAGAGTTTCTTTATGTAAGGTAGAGGGGAGTGAAGGGAGGGGAATGGGTATGGGGGAAGGAAAGATAGTAGCGTGAAACAGACATTATTACCTCATGTACATGTACGACTGCATGATTGATGTGATCCTACAACATGTACAATCAGAAAAATGAGGAATTTTACTCCATTTATGTATGTATAAATGCATTTTACTGTCATGTATAACTAATTAGAACAAATAAAAAATTTAAAAGATGGGGTGCTGGAGTTGTAAGTCAGTGGTAGAGCCCCTGCCTGGCATGTGTGAGGCTCTGAGTTCAATCCTCAGCACCACATATAAATAAATAAATCAAATAAAAGATCCATTGATAATGAAAAAATATTTTTTAAAAATTGAAAGAAAAGAAAAAAATAAAAATAAGTTGCCCTACCCCTTTGCCCTACTTCAAGAGCTCTGTCCTGCACAGTCTGCCAGTTTGGGAGGTGAAATCACTTATCACATTTATTCAGGGCACATCAGATTGGAATTGGATGAGAACTGGTGTCCTGGTCAACGTCACCAGACTTAAGAGCTGTCTGCCACTTTATGGGTAGGCGATTGTTATCAAGTACCTTACAGAAATGTTAGACACCGAGATAATCTAATCTGATTATTTCTTTTGGAAAATCGAAGGTGAACAACAACCAAAAAAGGTCTATTCACTTGAGCTCGTTTGCTTCCCAAGGGACCCTGAGATATTTCTCTGGTAGAATCTAAAATATGGCACAGATCAGAAGGTCTAAACCCAAGCTGATCATGAGAGGGAGAATCATCTTTCTACCTCACATTTCCTTGAATACTTAAAATCAATTTTCATTTCGCAGGCATGTGTGTGATCTACGGGCTCATTGTCCTCATGGCCTCAAAGAACTTGACTGGCAGGACCAGTTCTACTGAAATAGCACCAAGGCTGACAGTCCTGTCACAGGTTCAGGTTCTGTGGACACAGATATGGGACAGCCTCCTGCCAAACCCAGAGTGACCCAGATGCTTCATAGACTAAAGCAAGTTTAAGAAACAAATTACCACTATGGCGGTTGTCCTATTATGTTCTTTCAAAAAACTAAAATGCCAGGAAGAGGCAGAAGAATAAGTACTATGAATATTTAACTTTTCCCTCAATATAAATATATATGTTCACTTTAAAAAGATACTGCATTGTGTCACAAACCTTCATCAATGGGGCTGGAGACTTCTGGCTCCATCCCCAGGTCTGTGACTATGTTCATCAAAGAACTTCTGGTGAGGTCACAAGCCACCAGCTGAATGAGAAATAAGATTTGAGGATCCCTGGCTTCCCCTTTTACTCCTACTTTCACATCACTGATCTTAATACCAAATCACATGGCAAGAACATCCCCAGCTGACACCTGGGGTTGGGGTGGAGGAGAGGAGTGAGGGGTTACCTTCTTCCCTCCCACAAATTCCTCATCTTGGAGAGCTGTCCCAAGGCAGTGAAATTCAAAGAAATCAAAGTCAGTGGCCAAGGTCCATTCTGCAGAAAGCATCTAGAACTGCTGTTAGATTCACAGTGTTTCCTGGTTCCCCAAGAATAGGCCAATGTCTCAGAAGGAAAATGTGTCAAAACAGGACCATCTGCCTATCCGTCAGTTTCACATTGTTTCAATGAAATACTCGAGGTGATACGCCTTTGAAGGGAAAAGTCTTCTTAAGGTCACAGTTCTGGAGGTCCAAGTCCAGGAGGGGCAGCTCCATTGATTTGGCCTCTGAACCTGTGACAGGATTGTCAGCCTTGGTGTTGTTTCAGTAGAAGGTGGAACATGACTGGCTGGAGCACCTGACAGAGCGATTGGTCACATCTCACGTCAGGAAGACCAGCGTCCCACTTCAAAGGCATAACCACAAATAGACTCCCTGGTGGCCCCACCTCTGAAAGTTCCATGGCATCCCCCAACACTGCCACCCTGGGGGAGCAAGACTTTACATTACACCAAGCCACAGTAATCGTCTCCACACTCCCATGCTCCATCTGTACAGGGGCCCTGATGGCAGATCTTCTCCAATGGCCTCCCCAACAGGCAGCTTTCCCCTTGGTGTTAGTTGCAACATTAGCTTCAGTCAGTGGGTCTGGCATCTTCTAGATTGATCAGTTCCTAGAAGCCACCTTGCAGTCTCATTCATGGTGGCAGCACTCATTCTGCAACCAAAGGCAGGCCAGAGCTTGGCACATGGATCATCTAATGAGACAACCCACCTGCTCATGGCTCCATGGCTGCTGTGCAGAGTCTTGCCAGGCACTGGATCTACATGACACCTCTCAGAGGAACACACTTCTCTGTTGGAGCTGTTTTCCTTTATTTTATTTTTCTTATTTTTAAACATGGTGATGCTTCTTCCAGGAAGCATTTGTATGGGGCCATTTTCTAGAATTCACTAGACCACGATGGGGGGATTCCAGTTTAAAGATGAGCAAAGCAACACCTTGGGCTTGGTGTGCTGCCCTCTTTTTTGAAGTTGACTGCTGAGCTAGATGGGGCAATGCAAAAGGAAACCTATGTGATCAGTGACATAGCACGGGGACTTAGCTCCAGGATGCTGCCATGGGTTTCCACAGAGATCTGTCTAGTGGTCAGTGTGGCCCCTGAGGAGCAAAGGAGGGGTTGGGTAATATGCAGTCTACATAGCTGTGGACTCTGTAGAAACTGCTGAAGCTACATTAGTACCTAAGGGTAGGCTGTGACTTTTTAAGGACATCTTCACAGCTTCATACACCCATGGGCGTCCATGCTAGTTTCCTGGTGCATCACTGGGTCCTGAAGTGCTGGGAGTGGAATGCTATACATTCTTTACTTTAGTCCCAGTTTCTGACTTCCTACCAAAGAAAAAACATAATGAAGGCCTGTCTAAAAGTGAGAAGACATATGTTCTAGACCTGGCTATGTTTCTAACTAGCCAGGTGTGTAATATCATGTAAGTTACATCATCTCCCAGGACTTTGGTTTTCTTACCCACAAAGTGAGCATTAGGTAGAGAGAACCTGCAGTCCTTTCTAGTCCTGAAATTCTACAAGTGTGATCCACTGTCTCCCTCCAACACATAAGTGGTAGGATTATATCCTACAGACTTCTTGCCAAATGTAGGAAGTGGATAATGTGCTTTTGAAATAAACCATAAAGTTGGAACTAAAGCAAGGAATGTAAATGAGTGATGATAGAGTCCAAGCCTCAGGACACTGCCTCTAAATCTCCTTCAGCAAAAATAGCAGAGCCCCTGAGAAATTCTAGACAGACAGTGGATCATTTCACATCCTAGATGGTAAGTTAGGAGGAGGTGATCCAGGTCTTTTTTCAGATTTACAGAAATTTCCTGGTGAAATGAACTTGATGGGAACCTGGGAACCTTGGAAACCACATATATGTGGTTCTGTGGATTTGAACCCAGGGCACTTAACCACTGAGCCACATCCCTAGTCCTTTTTATATTTTTTTTTTTTTTGAGACAGGGTCTCAACATTGCTTAGGGCCTTACTAAGATGCTGAGGCTGACTTTGAACCTGCGATCCTCCTGCCTCAGCTTTGTGAGTCAATGGGATCATAGGCATGCACCCCCAGGCCCAGGGGAGATAATAAATTCTTAATCCAGTGAGGAGATCAAGTGAAAGAGAGATGTCAATAAGTCAAAGGAAAATACCAAAGCATTCAACTGCATGGAGCAAACAGTTTAGGGATTCAGGGAAATAGTCTAATATTTGCACTAGATTGTATCATCACAACATATATAAACTAATAAGAAAGAGAGAAAGACACATAAGGAAACAGCTGTGACTTCCTAGGAAATTCTCAAGAGGATTCAACTTTAATAAAGTATATATAAACCCAGGAAGAGTAACATAAAGCCAATAACTTATTCTCTTCCACAGTAAATGCATAATTGTCTTTCCAATTAATTGAACCAGAGACTAAGGAGACCTACTCTAGAATCCTATATCTCACTCCCATTTCACTCAGATGATTGCCATAATTCCATTGCTAAATGTATCTCATTGTCTTCTCTGCTGTCACCACCTAAGTTCAGGTCTTCATCACATGTCTCTCAGTTTACTGACTGCAGGACTAAACACCTAACTTCGTCTCTTACAGACACCATCTTCCAAATTCTTTCTAGAAAAATCTACTCAAAACCACAAATTTGATTATGTCACTTTCCTGCTTGAAACTAGTTATTTCATCTCCACTGTGTACAGAGTTGCAAACTCCAAAGTGTGGCATAACAAGGAATCTTTGGACGTTACAGCTAGGCATGTGCATTCATGAATGGCTAAAACAAACTTAGAAAGGCCCACAGGCACCCTCTGAAGACCTCGACCCTGTGTATCTACGTCCATGTCTTACATCAGGCTTCGCTTGATCTCTGAAACTTCTTGGACATCCACTCTGAACAAAATGCCCCTCTGGATTCCCTCAGCACCCTGACCACACCTCCAAAGCCTCACCTTTGGTTTTGCTATAAATGGGAATTGAATTTTTTTTGTCTTTTTAACTTGACCATAAACTTTGCGATTGGAACCCTGAACTACTTAGGCAATCTCTAAGTAGGAGAGGCACAAAAAGACAAGTGAAGCTGGATCCCTGTCACAAACCATAGAACATGTAGAATTTGAAAAAGTTGAACTTCAAGAAGTAGAGGTAGAGTGGGGACATGTTAGTAAAAGGGCACAAAATTTCTATTAAGCAGAGGAAATAAATGCATGATTAGCAAGATATCTGTTGTACACCGTGGTGACTATAATTAATAAGCAAGGAATCACAATCTTGAAAGTTGCTTGAGAGAGTAGATTTGAAGTGTTCTTCCCATAAAAAAATGATAAGCATGTTGTGAATTAACTCATTATGTTAATGAGCTCAATTCAGCCAGGCATATTTCAGAACATCAAGTTGTACATGATAAATATACACAAACTTTTTTTTTCAATTATGATTTTTAAAAAGTTAGACAACCTCTAACAACACCGAAGTGGGGGCATGGTTGTAGACCCCACACACCCCTATCCACACACCCCTATCCCAACCCCTTTAAGACACCCACTGACTGACCCACACTCACACCACACACTCACCTACAGATAGATACACACAGACTGAAGTCTTATTCATCTTTACCTCAAGTTCTTAGTATTGCATAAATGATAATAAGTCTTTAATAAATGCTTGTTGGATGTAGGAACGAATTCATGTGGAATGAGGCAGCTCATCAAACAGCTGCCTGATGAGTAATAAGTAGGTTTGCTGGCCTCAGGGAGTAAGATCCCAGGAGATGGAGAGAGAACTTACTACAGAGTCATCTGAACCCATTGTTGGTGTCCTCTGGGAAATAACTGTAGAGGTCTCAAAAAAAAAAAAAAAAAAAAATACCAGAAAATTAAGGGAGGTTGGGGTCTTTTTTTTCAATACAGACCAGTTAGAGCAATGTCAATCTCAGAAATAACTATAATGAAGGAATATTTTGTGAAGATTTATTAAAAGACTATTATTTGGACTGGAGTTACATAAACCACACTTCTGTGGGTTGGGTTAACTAGTCTGGTGCATCAGAAGAGTGAGATAGACACCATTCACTGTGTTTGACACTGCTCCATTCTAAGTGAAGTGTACACATAAAAGCAAAAGTAAGAGGATGGTACCATTGGACCAGCAGTCTTGGTGACAGTCTTTGGGAAATGGCCTGCCCTAGAGTTTTATCCTCTGCCCTGTCCTATTCAATACTCCATCCAACACTTGAATGACGATCCATAAAGCACATCGACTAGAGTCAGAGATGACACCTGTGTCATCTAAACACCTTGAAAACCACATAAGGCTCCTGAGAGGACTTAGTAATAGGGGAAAATGGCATCAATGTTGTTAGATGAAATTTGACAAGAATTAAATAAGTGTTTGTATCTTTTTCCAAAATAGCATCTGTGTGTAGGCTGGGGTAACTTGTGGCTCCCATCCAATGTGAGCTAACAGTGAGATCTAAGACCATAAAGGAAGTAAAGAAGACAGTGAAAAAAGGCTAGTTCTCTCATTTGTACATTGATGGATCACACTTGGAATATCACTCCAAGGTTGGCATCCATTTTCGTCTTGGGGCAGAAGAGTACAAGGGATTGAAACCACATCTGATGAGGAACAGTGGAAAGATCTGAGATGAGCAGCCTGTAGAAAGGATGCTCAAGGGCTGAGACTCATCTTATTTATCAGAAGAATTGTTACGTGGACATGAGGCCTTACTTGGTCTGCATGACTGTGGGTAGAACCAGTGGGTGGAATTTGCATGGAGACAGTCATATTCCATTATAAGAAAGGACTTTTTGATATTCACAGCAGGGACTGAAAAGCCACTTACTGATGGGTTGTTAATTTGATATTTTGCTGGGAGATTTGCCTGAATGAACTTCTACTGTGCCTTCTAACTAACATTTTAAAAATATGCCAGCAACTATACATAGTAGATACAGAGGCAAAAATGGCCTCGACATTCTTGTTGTATCTCCTTACGCATATTCCTTTGTAATGTAATTTCGTAGGATATCTCATCAGGAGTTTTTTCTCAACCCCTTGAATCTGGGCTTGGTCATATGATCTCCTTCAACTAATGGGACATTAGCAAAGGTGACTCAAAGAGAGGCTTTCAAAAGTGCTGCATGCTAGCACTTTCTAGATTGCTGCTCCTGGGAGAAGTTGCCATGAACCTGTATAAACTTGTTGAATACCCTCGACCCTGTCAGTCTCTCACCTCAGATGGCAACCAGCACCCATAGCCAAACATGAGAATTAGGCATCCTAGACCAAGCAACCCCCAAACAACTTAACTGCTGACCCTAAGTGGATGAGTGAATCCAGGCACAACAGGTAGAACTACTCTGCTAAGGTAAATTCAAATTCAGAATCATTAGCTTATCAACGATTGCTATGTTAAGCCACTATGTTTTAGGATGATTTATAACACAGCAAAACCCGGTATGGGTCTAGTTTTATAGTATAGTAGGGTAAACATGGTTGACAACAATTAATTGTATATTTTAAAATAACTAGTACTAAGGATTTTGAATGCTCCCCACACTAAAAAAAGGATGTTTATAGTGATGAATACATCAATTGCTCTGATCATTACACATTTTGCATATATACATATATTAAAATATCCACTGTGTCCCATAAATATGTAGAATTATTATGCACCAATTAAATTTTCTAAAATTTTGAAACTGCCTAACTAAAATGCTTACTAGATTATCTGAAGGCAGACTTTTCCATAGAAAAATGAATGAAATACATAGAAATGAAAAAAACACCCAAGAAATACCTCTTAGATAAAGAAATTATCTTGTCCTAGACACTTCCCATTTGTGTTTTTCAGAAACTGTTTTCAAGAGGGAATCTGAGCATTTCTCTTTTCATAGTTGGAATCTACTCTTATCTTAGTAGTTTAGGAAGCCAATGTGGGAGGTTGAGACAGAGTAGAAACCATAGAAAATATGGCTGAACCAGAGAGAATTCTGTTGGCCCAAAGATTTATCAAAAAATCATTATGGACACCGATACTGATTACATGGTTAATTATCTGAATGACTGCATGAATGAAACCAATTGCTAAAGACATGAGCAAGCAATATGGCGCCACACCTCTGGGGTTCCTTTCAGAAATGTTTCCCACTCACAGCAGAGGCAGACTGAAACTTTTGATTCCCGGGTCTCTGAGTGTTATTTTTCCTGGTTTTAATAACTTCACTTTGCAGAGCACAGTTTGGTTTGAAAACATTCTAACATCCGTTCTTTCAGGTATTTATAGTTAGGATTTCACACTTAGAATATTAGAGGTATGTACAGCAGATGCCTCTTAGCTGGGGTGTGCAGACGGTCAAGTTCTTCCTTCTACTTTGCTGCAGGAGTACGGGATTCAGAATGAGGAGTGGAGGAAGCGGGGTTAAGATCTAGGAAGAGCCCCACCCTGCAGCACCTCCTCTTGGGCCACTGTGCTGCTCCCCTGGCCCACTGCCTGTGGGGGCTGTTTCAAGGGTTCTCATTCGGCTCTGGGTTGAAAGGCCAGCCTCTGACCCATGCACCACTTGGTTTCCTCTATTTGGTGCTCCCTCTTCAGTGCCACAGCATCTCAAGGGAATGTTATTTATTTATTTGTTTCTTCATTTCCTTACTTAATTATTTTAAGGAACATTTCTGGCCTGATTTGAAACTACTGCCTTTGTCATGAAAGAAGCAATATTGCTTCTTCAAGTTTCCTTTTGAGCTAGAAGAAAGGACAGGATGCCCTTTCTCTGACAAGTGAGGCTGGACAGAGTCCTGAAAAGGGCTTCTTTGGATTTTGTCAAAGCTCAGGGTTCCTGGCAGGGCCATCCCCAACCCTTTCCTTTTACACTGACCTTCTTCCTTTCTTTGCTCCTCATCTTCTCTGTCCAGCTCTGACATAGGGGCTTTCTGCACCTTCTCCGCTCTGTTGGGGAAACAGGTACGCCTTTTTTATTGACTATCCCTCCTCTAAACAGAAGTCCTCTGCACATTCGGAAATTCTAGGTGAAGAAGGGACTCAGAGTCGGAATTCCTGAGTTAGTGGAATTTTTCCACCTTAAGATTCAGACCCATGTTCCTTCGGAAAAGCTTCCTGTTTTCCCCTGCTTACACCTGCAGACCCTTAAGTGACAACCAGGTGGCTAATTAATGGACTGATTGGCCGACTAAGCAAATGCCATTATGAAATTGTTATTGAAAGACTAAAAACAGGAAGAAACATTTCACCCTACACCTCCTCGCTCCACGAATCAAACAGGATTCATTTTCCATGGGGTTCTGAAATGGTGGTTTCTCGGGACTAGATTTTGTTAAAGAGATCAAATACCTATGTGTGTGTACTTGTGTGCTTATAGAAATATTTGTGTATGTATGTGTGTTTATACATACACACACAGTGAGCACCCAGTCCGTGGTTTTTGAAGTATATATTTAGTCAACAACAGATAGAAAGTGTTTGACAACATTGTATCTCTCTGCACGAAAATAATTGCATCCTGTTATCATTCCCTAAACAAACAACTATTGCATTAGATATTATAAGTTATCTGGTACTGGAGGATGTGCATAGGTCACATGAAAGTTATCCGATTTTATATGAAGGATATGTATTGGGGCATCTGCACCCTGTATACACATACCTACCTATAAATGCCTGAGCTCTGATACTCTTAAAGGGCTTAGCATAGGATAACATTTTGAACTCATCACTACGCTATTTTCACTTAATGATTCCTTTTCTTTCATTAGAAAAATGTGACATTTTGTTGCCTCTCCCCACCCCCCCCACCCCCCCACCATCCTCAATCCCTGCCCCCTGTTTAAAAAGGACAGGTCAGGTCAGCATTAGAGGAACGGAAAATTCCTTTTATAGGCAACGTAGGCAACATTCCATGGTCAACCCAGCAAACGGAAGTCAGAAACATCAGTATTAGGCAAGACTCAGAAAATGCAAATGCTTTTCTAGAAATTGTTCTACTTCAGCCTCCTCAGCTGACTAATTCCTTCATTCACCTTCCAAACATTTGGCACAAGATTATCTTTCAGGGCACAAGTTATGACCATTACGCAAATTTATCCAAGCAAAAATGTGCAGCAAAAGTGGTTTCACATATTCTAGGCTCCGTGTCTCTTTTTAAAGGCAGCCACTCCTCTGAGCAAAAATAGAACTCAGGGAGTGCCCGCACAGCAACCTGCTGACTGAGCCATCTTCCCGGATAGTTGCTCTATTTTCAAAGTTAGAGTATATTTTTCAATCATGTTTAGACACTGTGTAGCTTTAAGGCATGCACGGAGATTAATGGTTGTGTTTGTGCCCATTAGTAAGGCAGGCTCAGATAAATAATCTGCTCAGAGAATTATTCCTAGTGCCACACACAGAATTTTATTTTGTGTACTTCAGTATTGCCTGATGGTCCCGAGGGCTCATTCTATTTATACAAAGATTCTTTGCTTCTTTCCAAAGCCCAGAATGTTTATGTTTTAACACATCATCTTCAAAGACTCCAGTGTGAAAAGTAAAATGCATTTCAGAAAACCTTTTGTGTATATTCCAGAGTTATTCACCAATTTTTTTTTCTAGCAAATTTGCATATCAGTGGTTTCCAGTAGGTTCTCAACTGTGCTCCCCAGGGGACATTTGCAATGTCTCAAGACGTGTGGTTGTCACAACTAGGATCTAGTGTGCAAAGAGGCCAGGGGTGTTTTGAAACCCCTACAGCGAAGACTTACCCAGCCCAAAGGGTCAGTATGGCCAAGGCTGAGAGACCCTGCAGTAGAACATTCTGGTTTGGAGTCACATCACAATAGCTTTATTCCATCCAGGAGGAAATGTTGCCCATAATACACCAGAACAGTTACCAATGGCCTCAAGAATGTACGTGACCCTGAACATACACGTCCTCCATTGCTGAGCTCAAAGTTGGGAGCCAGGCTCCAGCTCACAGGACTAATGGCTTAAATAGCTCAGTATATCACAGGGAATGTGGTGCTTTCCTTGTTAGTCATGGCAACCGTCCCGACTGACCATGGAGAAAGGAGGCATGGAAATATGCCCTCAGCTGATATGATGGGAAAAGAATTTGATATCTTTAAAAAATACTTACTATTTACTCTACCACTGCTTCGCAGCATGACCTCAGGGAACTCCCTGGCTTAAGAACATTATGACTCATATATTCTTGATGATCTGTGACATATTGAGAGCACATGGTCTTGCCTCCATCTGTTTATTATTTTAATTTGTTAAAAAAGTCAACTACATATCTGTATTTCTTCTATATAAATTCCAGTCTACCTTTCCCCTCTACCACCTGGGAATGTTTGATTGGGGTCTGATGAACCCCGAATTCTGCTACTGCTCTCTCTAACAGATCCTTTGTGCAGTACTTCCAGGTCTTCTTTGCCCCATAAAAGAAAGGATTTGCTCCAGGTGTAGCTGAGGAAAGACCCCTGGGGATGCAACTATTCAAGTGTTTCTTTATTCTTTCTTTCATAACACATAGGACTTGCAAATATGAACATATTAACTCACTATTCCTCATTACTGTCATGAATACCCCCAACTTCAGGCTGCAACTGCCCAGCTTTCCAAAGTAAAATTAAAATGGTTTACATTTTGCAGCCAGCAGTCTTCATTATGGCCCCGGATATATTTTTGCAACTACAAGCATAACTCAATGGAGAGACTGAACAGTGATCTGGGCAGATTGTTTCATCTCTCTGAATGTTATTTATAAATTGTGCATAATATAGATTGAGAAGAATTAATTGACAGAGGTTTTACAGATTGAAAAATATTAGAAGTCTTCATATTATAGATATCTACTCAGGGGCTGGGGATATAGCTCAGCTGGTAGAGTGCCTGCCTCGCAAGCACAAGGCCATGGGTTCAATCCCCAGCACCGCAAAAAAAAAATGAAATAAAATAAAAAAATTAAAATTAAATAAAAATTTAAAAAATAAAATAAAAGATATCTAGTCAGGGTTATGTAGATGCGTAGGAGGAAAAAAAAAAAAAAAAAAAAAAAAACCACTCTCATCCACACTGATAAATGCCAGAATTCCAAAGGGGAAAAAGACACCCTAAAAACTTGTCAAGAGCAGGAGAGTAATTATCCACATCCCAAAGGGAAGAAAATTAAATTGCTCTCAGACTTTCCATAAGCAACAATAGATGCCATCAGACAAGATGGCAGAACCTTCAAAGTTCTGAAGGAAAATGAATGTAGCTCTTGAATATTATACCCAACCAAACGATCTGTGAAGCACAGGGTCAGATGGAAGCATTTCCTGATATGCAATCACACAAAAAGCTCCCCACTCGGGCATTCACACACAAACATTCCCTGAGGGACTCGCTCCAGAAATAAAGGAATTTTCAAAAAAGCATAACATGAGACCTAAGAAAGAGTTACAATCGAGCATAAAAAAAAAAAAAAAAGATGGATGAACAAGCTCGAAACGATCTGCAAAGGGAACAAAAAAGGCATTAACTGGACATTTCTCCGGGAAGCACCGTTGGTTAGATCATGGTACTCTTTCATGAATTCCTTTATGAATGGGATTGATAGAATCTTAATAGCTACATATTCATTTAGAATAATATCTAAGGACAAAGCATGTAAGAGTTCGTTGAAGCTTGTTAATTGAATTGAAATGTTAAAAACTTTAGCAATAAAAGATAATGACTAATCCAAATTGGGAAATGGAGAGAAGATATTGTACTTAAGTAAAATTCTAATTCAAACTGGGAAATAGAGAGAAGATATTGTACTTAAGTAAAATTCTTAATTTTCTATAATAGATGGCAAGAGACAACATCTGAAATAGATAAATTAGAACTACACAGCTTGGTACAAATGCCCCTTATGGCTCTTAATGTTTAACGTTTTCCTAATGCATCAGACAATGAGATTTGATAAATACATTAGAAGTATAAAATTGGAAGGGAGGTGGAAAAAATGATCATAGTTTGTAGATGATATGCTTACATAATTGTAAAGCAATTATGTAATAATTAGCAAATTCTCTGAAAAACTATTGTGGGCAGTAAATTAGTATATGTTCTTGATGGAGTAGAACACATCAGAAATTGATAGTTCTCATAATATGTTAAAAATGACAGCATTTGCAGGCTGGGGATATAGCTCAGTGGGTAGAGTGTTTGCCTCGCAAGCACAAGGCCGTGGGTTCAATCCCCAGCACTGCAAAAAAAAAAAAAAAAAAAAAAAAAAAAAAAAAAAAAAAAAAAAAAAAGACAGCATTTGCACACATAGCAGGATTTAACTTACCAGGAAGAAACCGACTGGAAACAGGTCCAACCTTTCTGAGGAAAACTTTAAATAAATCACTCCCGAGAGAACACAAGTAAAATCAAACTAATGGAAAGAAAACGTGAGGAAGAGGTGGACTCCTCCCAAGTTATTTTATGAATGCACTGTGTTCCAAGTAAAACGAGCAGCTAGCCAGAAAAACTCTGATAAGAGCAGTTATTATTCATATTAGAATTTAAAATCCAGGATCCAATCCCAATAGTGAACATGGCATGGCGTGAATACAGACCAACATGAGGAAGGTAACAGGGAGCCCAAAAAATCCAAATGACATCCTGGGGCAGCGGATAAGAGATGATCTGTCAGATGGTGGGATAAGAGAGGATTTCTCACTTTTGTTTCATCTTTAAATTTTTTTATTATAGGTACACATAATTGTATATATTTCAGGGTTTGATTTTTTTTTTTTTTATCCATTGTGCAATGATCAAATCAGGCTACTTGGCATCTCTATCCCCTTACATCTCCTTCATCTCTTTGCGGAGGGTGCATTTCAGCTATTTTTAGACATATAACAAATGCATTGGGTGGACTTTGTAGCAAATGTCTTGGGGACAACCAAGTGAGCTGAAGAAGGATCCCTACTTCTTCCTGTATTCTATATAATCTCCAAAGCTATCCAGGAAAGAGATTTTTTTTTTTTTTTTTATTTTAAAGAAAGCCACTTAACAGAAAACAGCAATGATGTCTTTCACAACCTTGGAACTCAGAATCCTTTTTTAATGCTATGCTGACTCAAAAATCCAGACACCAAAAAATAAAAGATTGATCATTTTGACTATGTAAAACCAGTGTGTTTTTTTTTTTCCAGGGCAAAATATCATAAGCAAAGTCACAAGACAGATGACCAACTGGGGAAAATATTTCTAACTCATTTCACTTCACAGAGAAACAGCTAACATCCAACAGCATAAGAAGTTCCTAGAGGCTGTTAAAAATGACCAGTAATCTGGGCAATGAGAGTAAAAGACAGTTCAAAGAAAATCAAAATAGACAACTTTTAGATAGATGAAAAGTTGCTTTGCCTCACTTGCAGTAAGAGAAACTTGAATTCAAACTATCCTGTGATAGCAGGTTTTATCTAGCAAATGAACAAAACCCAGAAATCCATGATAAACATGTGATAGGACAGAAACTCATTCATTACCAGTGAGGAATATAAATTTTCACAGTCCTTATAGAGAGCAAATTAGCAATACTTACCAACATTAAGAATATACTTACTCTGTGAGTTAGTGATCCAATTTGAGAAATCTATCTTACACATACATCTCACATACACATTTACATAATGTGTACGATATGAAGATATGTAAATATGAAGAGTTTTTTTTATTGTAACATTTATATTATAACAAAAGATTAAAACAATGTCCTTCAGTAAAGGACTAGTTAAATCAATTGCAGCATAGCTACCAATTGGAATACTATACAGATATCAAAAAAGAAAGACAGGAAAAAGAATGAGGAAGCTGTTCTCTCCATACTGATACAGAAATATATTCAGAAAATATTAATAATGTATCAATCCAATATGCTTTTTTTGTGTAAGAATAGGGAAACAAATACATATTTTTGTGCTCTATCTGCATGAAGAATTGTTATAAGCATAAAGAAACTAGCAAAAGTGACTGCCTATGCATAAGAATCTATCTAACAAAAATAAGAAACAAGTAAAAGTAAATAACTATATTCTTCAAAAAATTAAATATAGCCAGGCAGGTTGGTGCATACCTGTAATTCAGCAACTTGGGAGGCTGGGGCAGGAGGATCACAAGTTCTTAGTGAGGCCCCAAGCAACTTAGCAAGATCTTGTCTAAAAATTAAAAACAAAAAGGGCTGGGATGTACTTCAATGGTAAAACATCCCAACATGAGTTCAATTTCTGGCACAATTTTTTTAAGTAAATATAGAATTATCATAAATCCAGCAAGTCCATTTCTAGGTCTATACACAAGAGAATTGAAAGAAAGAACCAAACAGATACTTGGTGCACCAATATTCATGACATTATTCACAGCAGTTGAAAGGGAGAAACAACATAAATGTGTATCAACAGATGAATAAACAAAACATGCTGTGTTTACGTGGTGGAATATTATTCAGCCTTTAAAAAGGAAGGGAATTCTGACACAGATCATAGGATGAATGCCCCTGGAAGACGTTATGCCAAATAAAATAACACACAAAGGGAATTCCACATTCTATTGGATTCTACTTATGGAAGAAATCCAGAGTAATCACATTCAGAGACAGAAAATTGAACAGAGGCAACCCGAGGCTCTAAGAGAAGGGAGAGTGGGAAGTCATTGTCTAATGGGTATAGAACTTCTGGAGGAGGCTGGTGGTGATGGTCGCCCAACACTGTGAATGTACTCAGGGCCGCTGAGCTGGACACTTAAAATGGTTAAAATCATACATTTTATGTTATGCATATTTATCACAATAAAAAGTCTGGCTATTGATAGGATTGACACTATCAACGTATTCCTCTGGAACTATGTAAGCACATGACCTAATCATCTAACAAGATCAATAATAATTCTGAAGAAAGGTCCAGCCCTTCCTCCTGGGTCTTTACTCCAATATGATTTCTTCTATGTACAAATATTACTTTGTTTTGTTCCAACATTTTAAGAGCAACGCCATCTATACTAGGTTGACTAGCTCAGCTTCCACACACCTGAATCCTGAGCGGCGTTGGTTAAGAGAAAGGTAAATATTTATATCCCACATTTTATTAGAGACTCCCAGATGCTGGCCTCTAAGGAAGGCCAGAGGAGGTTCTCATCTCTGAGGACCTGGCTCATGAGATGCACCACGGCTGCCTCGGGCTCCAGGGCCACTTGCTGGAATGACTCTGCTCAGGGGTGACGGTGTCCTTACCTCAGTCCTGAACAAACCAGCCCTTCCCTTCAGCAGGCTCTTGTCACTTGTGGGTGTGAGCTGAGGAGCTGAAGGCTGGCAGGAAGAACAGGTTCCAGACTTCACTCTCCCCCTGACCATCTGTCCGCAGCCGCCTGGCCTCCACCTGGACAAGTGCCCTGTGACCAGGACACCCAGCACTGTGATGTCCATCCCAGGATCCGCAGCTCCCTGGCCAGAAGCTCCTGCCTGTGCTGAACACACTTATCCCTGGGATCATTTCCACTCATTGGTCCTGACTTGTTTTCTAGAACCAGAAAAGGTAAGTATGATTCCTTATTTGTGTGATGTAACTTCAGAAAATTTAAAACCACTGACACATCCTCCCGGCAGTGTGTCTCTTCTCTGGGCCCTGAGGTTCTCCATCTCTCCTGCATCTTTTTAATATCTAGAACTCCAGTACCTCTGGACCCCTTAATTCCTCCTCTCTCTAGATCTACAGGATCCACAGTCCATTCCAAGCACATGCTCCTGGGTCTATTCCTGTCTCCGATGGCCGTTAAGCACTCTTTCCCCACCCCTCTTGAGAAATCAGTAGAAACGTAACCCTGAACGAAGCCCATCCATGGGGAAGATGGAGTGGTAGGTGACCTTTAAAATGGCTCCGGATGGTCCTCAGGCCCTTGGTCACTCAATCCAGCCCAAATTCAAAGGGAATAATCCCTTCCCTGTGGATTTGGGATGGACTCAGTGATGTGCCTCTAATGAACAGAAAATGGCAGATGATGGAAGGCCACTTCCAACATCAGTTCTGGAGGACCACGACTTCCTCCCTGGCATTCTCTCTTGGGCTCTTCTTCCTTGTTCTACTGAATCCAGTTCTCCTATGAGCCCCCTGTGCCAAGAACAGAGGGCATCTCCAGCTAACAGCTGGGGAAAAATGGTCTTTCCGATCCTACAGAAGCAACCTTGCAAGAAAATCTACCTCGGGTCAAACCCAGAGAGGACGATAGCCCATCCAGAGCCACTGCTTAATGGACCCAAGGCTGCAGACCCAGCTAAGCCCTGAGCCAGGATTTCCTGACTCACAGACACTGGGATGAAAAAATGTTTAAGGCACTAAATCTGAGGGTAGTTTTATGTATAGCTGTGGATAACTGAAGTCGCTGGGCATGAGAGCAAACAGTAGAGGACTCATTCATGACCCACCTGGGCCAGGCGGTCAGAACAATGATAATTTGCATCCTGCCTTCTTCCTTCACAGTGAGAATGAAGCTCTCCTGACTCTTTCATTAGGTTTGGATTTCCTGTCACATGGAGATTGGCCTCATGAAACTTACCCCAAGTACTATGGTTACTACTGATGACCTTCACTGACTTGAATAGAGACACGAATTTTAATTATTGGTGTTGCTTTGCTTTTTTTCCAGGTAACAAAGACCTGGCTAACAACTGTGAGATACTTTTAAATGAGCTGACATTGCTTCGGTATCCTTATGAAAAGTAAGCAAGAATTCAGGTCATTTTGTTAAATAGTACACCACAACGTAAAGGAAGCTATTTAAAGAAAATGATAATGTTAGTGATAATAATGATAGTTCTGCTTTTGAAGACCAGGCATTCCAATCATTCATGCAATGATAGTTCCCTTTTTACAGCTTTCTTAGTAACTGATTTTTCTGCCTGTTTTTAACCATCCCCAGGAAATAGTAGCTCAATTCTTCATTAGATTGAGTCACACTGTTCCAGTCTTGAGATGGAACAGTGTGAGGCACAATGAGCTGACTATGGATGTGCTCCACTTTATGAAGACCAAGATGGAAGGTAGATCCATACCACCTAGTCTCTTAGTGAGTTTTTGGTTTCTCAAAATTTTTTGTTTTTAATTGTGTTAAAAATCACATAACATTCTTCTCTCCCCTATCCCCCAACCCAATTTTTTATCACCATCCACTTATCAGGGAAAACACTCAGCCCTTGTTGTTTTGGGGGGATTGGCTTATTTCACTTAGCACAATATTCTCCAATTCCATCCATTTACCTACAAATCCCATATATTTTTCTTCTTTGTGACTGGGTAGTATTCCATTGTATACATATACCACAAATTCTTTATCCATTCATCTGTTGAAGGGCATCTAGGTTGGTTCCACAGTCTAGCTATTGTGAATTGAGCTGCTATAAACATTGAAATGAGAAGGGGAGGGGGAGGGGGTATGAAAAAGGGTGGAATGAGACAGACATCATCACCCTATGTACATGTATGATTACATGAATGGTATGAATCTACATTGTGCGCAACCATAGAAATGAAAATGTGTACCCCATTTGTGTACAATGAATCAAAATGCAGTCTGTAAAAATGAAAAAATATAAATTTAAAAAATCACATAACATAAAATCTACTACTTGAATCTTTTTCTACCTGTGCAGCTCAGCAATGTTGAGGATAGTCACCTTGTTGTGTACAAAGCACCCCCAGAACCTTTCTACTTTGCAAAATTGACACTTTATACCAATGAACAGCCCCCTTGTCCCTCCCAGCCAATGTCAACCACCATTCCACTTTCGGTTTCCATGGATGTGACCACTTTGGCCCCACATAAATGGAACCTTCCCGTGTCTACATCTTGGTAACTGGCTTACCTCCCTTAGCACACATCCTAGAAGTTCATCTGTGACATTCCACATGACAGGCATTCCTTCACTGAGACTGGAGAATGTCCCCTGGGATGTGGACACCACGTTTTGTTTATCATCCATTGGGCAGTTATCACTGGCTTGCTCCCACCTCGGGGACACTATAAATAATGCTGCTAGGAACACTCCAGACATGAAAATATTTCTTCCAGATCCTGCTCTCCATACTTTTGTATAGATACACCTGAAAATAGGATTGCTAGGTCATATGGTATTTCCATTTTCTTATGATATTAAACAAGTACGAATGTATCTACATATATATCACTTTGAAAAATAGGTGAATATTTTTATAATTTTTGAAATATAATTTTGGTAGTTCTGTTTTTACTTTTGTAAGGAATCTCCAGAGCTCTCCCCAGCAGCCGTACCATTTTACATTCCCACTGACCATATGCAGGTTTCCACCCTCTCACACCCTTACTAGCAGTTATTATTCTCTGTTTTTTTTTAACAGTAGTCATCTGGATGGGTATGAGACCATATCTCATTGTGGTTTTTATTTGCATTTCTCTAGTGACTAATGAGGTTGAACACCTTTTACATGCTTCGTGATCATTTGTATGTCTTCTTTGGCAAAATAGCTGTTCAAATCCTTGGCTGATTTTCTAATTGGGTTAGGTTTTTGTTGTTGTTGTTGTTGAGTTGCAGATGCTCTTTACGTATTGCTTTATCAGTTTTACAATCTAAAAATATCTTCTCTATTCCATAGGTTGCCTTTTTATTCTGTTGATTGTTTCCTTTGGTGCACAAAGCATTTCTTGGACATGACCCAAGAGCATAGGTAACAAAACAAAAAACAGACCAAATGGGACTAGAGATCACTTTTTTTCTCCTAAAGCATCTATCTAGTCATCAATCTGCACACACACACCGTCTACCAGTCTCTATTTATCTACTCTCTCTGTCTGTCTCTCTCCAAACCCCAATCTCTCAATATCTCTCTCTCTCCCCCCCATCTCTCTCTCTCTCTCTGTCTCTCTCTCTTTCTCACACACACACACACCCCATGTATTGGTTGTCATTGTTATGCACCTTCTAGCCTCTACACAAGCACCTGATTTATGACTCCCGGTCTTCATTGCTATAACTGAGAAATTGGGGACAAAGTTCCTAAAAAGTTACCTGGTTGGGATATCACCTAACTTCTTGTGTCCATTCCATGCCTAGAGAATTCTCTTCTTCCACCCAGGGGCACAGGTCTGCTTACAATTGTCTGAACTACAGCAACTTAAATGTACCTCCCCACTTTGAATCCAAACCATTTACTTATTTCACTGGCATCGAGAGACACGTTCATTTACTATTGAAATTTATGATGCAGTTGGAAGAACCACACAGCGAATTTTGGGAGTATTTTTAACTTTTTCCCTTAGAGCATTGGCTGTAGCAGATTTTCGTTAGCATTTCAATTCATGTCTTTTAAAAAGATCTATTCTAAAATGAATTATCTCTCTTATGACGTTTACTCGAATTTATCAAACATAGCAAAATATGTACCTTCAGCAACAAATGTTGCGTTCCAGTTGCTGAATCATGATAGTTGTTGGCTCCCAGAGCAGAAGGAATGCCGAAGGGCACCCACAGAATCTTCCCTGATACGCCCCCCACCCCTCCAGTAACTGCCCACATGCTGAGTCCTTTCTTCTCCTCATCTCTCTTTCTTTTCTAATAACTACCCCCTCTAGGAAATTTCTGGTAATTTCAGTCCTAGTCCTCACACTTGTGGGGTCAAAGCATACAAGCTTAAGTTCCCATATTATGTTGGCTAAATATTTACAAAATAAATTCAGCTAACAGCTATCACATAAAATACACACAGCTGACCCTCTTGCAGATTTTGTATTTACTAATTTGCCTACTGGTTAAAATTCACTTATAACCCCAAATCAATTCTTTTTGCTTTAATAGGTGTATTATGATTATATGTAACGGCAGGTTTCATGGTGACATACTGATACACGTTCATAGCATAATCTGCTCCCACTTATCCCCATTCCCTTCCTTCCTTGCTCCCTCCCCCTGTTCCCCTTTCCCTGCTCTTCTTGTCTTCAGTCTGTTATTTACATGCATATATTTTTCATTGGCGCATTATAATTATATTTATAACAGATTTAACATGATATATCCATCATACATGAAGTGCTCCGTGGTCCTTCACAGACACGCACAGAGAGGTGGACATGTGACTCGGTAGTACACAGCTTCTCACTCAGCTCAAACTGAACAAGGCAATGCTCTGTCCTCTCATTTCATCTCCCTCCTGTGAAAAAGTGCCCTTTTCCCAGGTCTGTTCAGCACCATGTTCTTTATGTGATTGACTATTTAGGATGGTCCCAAGCATAAGATCAAAGTGCTGCCTATGTTCCTAGGAGCAAGACGGATTCGCCTTCTGGAGAACACACTTAGCTTCTCATAAGCTTCATCCGGGCATGAGTTACAGCACTATTGGCCATGAGTTCAATGCTAATGAATGAATGACAGGTACAGTGGTTCCTCCTCATCCACAGAGTATATATTTCAAGACCCCCCGTTGGTACCAACTTTGCTTGTACTATGGGTTTTGTTGTTGCTCTTCTTCTTCTTTTAAATATCTGTGATAAACTCTGCCTTTGCACCTAATGGGAACACTTCACAGCTTCTCTTTGGCATCTCTGAATTGCCAACATCACTGCTCTTGTGCTTTAGGGTCAATTCTCAGTAAAATGAGATTATCAAATACAAGCTGTGATATCCAGACAATCTGATAACTGAGATGGCTACAAAGTAAGGAATGGGCAGTGGCATTTACAGCCCTGATCCGCTGGACAAGGAAGATTCACACCCCGGGCAGGATGGGGAAGGACTCATAGGAGACCTCATCATTCTACCCAGTTTAAAGCTTATTAATTATTTATATCTGGTGTTGTTTCTTTTACGTTTTTGGAAGATGGTTGAAAGCCTGAAAAACTGAATTGCTGAAAGCAAAGTCACAGATGACGGGGCAGTGGGACGGTAAAACAAAGTGCTGTGTGGATTGTTCGATGAAAATGCTGTGACCAGAGGTGGGCTGGAACTAAGCCTGCTTTTCCCTGGGGCAGGGCATACTAATCCGGTGTCCTGAGTTTCTGTAGCACATAATTCTCATGAACAATGAGAAGCAACCACTCTTATCTCCTGTCTTAGCACATACACAACCATGATAACAAAATAAAAGATGTGCATGGTTTTAGAGGATTAGATGCTATCTTTTAAAATATCAAAGGAAATATCAAAGAAAATGGAATTAATTGCCATCCTGGGTATCTTGAGGCCCTGTAGAATAGGTTGGTGATACATGGAATGATAATGAAGATATATATAATTTGTGCATTATCATATATGTATTCTATGTATTTTCTTTTTCTTGACCTCGTATCAACAAAGACCCTAATAATGTTGTTGTAATAAAGATTTTCGTATAATTTGTTCCATGGTCAAGAATAAATGGATGGAGTTGGAGAATATTATGCTACGTGCAATAAGCCAAATCCAAAAAACCAAAGGCCAAATATTTCTTCTGACATGCAGATGCTAATTCACAACAAGCAGGGGGGCACAGATAGGGAAGAATAGAGTTACTTTATATTGGGTAGAGGGGAGTGAAGGGAGGGGAAGGGGTATGGGGGTATAAAGGATAGTAGAGAAATTATACTCCATTTATGTACGATCTATCAAAATGCATAAATGCATTCTACTGTCGTGTACAACAAATTAGAACAAATTTTAAAAACTTAAAAATTAAATATCCTTAAAAAAAGAATAAACAAAGGATTAAAAATATAATTTTATGCAATGTATGTAAAATATGAATATATTTTTATCTAAAAGCAAATTCAAATAAATACTAGTATTCAAACATTAAAATTATTTTCATACATTAAAATTATTTTTCTTCCAAAACACTTCAAATTTTCTACTAAAACTAGAAGAAAAAACAGAAGTGATTTATGAAATAAAATGTAAAATAAAATTACTTATATAGAAATTATGATGAATGAATATCAAATATTAAGTAAGAATTATTTAAATAGAATCTATGCATTACATTTATTAAGTATTTTCATTAAACTATTCACAGGTGTACCTTAAAGAATTAAATCTAGTTGCCAACAAAAAATTGATATCA
This sequence comes from Glaucomys volans, assembly GCA_020662805.1. Classification (NCBI taxonomy): domain Eukaryota; kingdom Metazoa; phylum Chordata; class Mammalia; order Rodentia; family Sciuridae; genus Glaucomys; species Glaucomys volans. The sequence continues at coordinate 171,875 of JAJEJO010002253.1, read as the reverse complement.
CCCAGCTTATATGTAGATCCATATATAAATTTAAAAGAATGATAATCATTTAGCACAGAAAAATGTCTCTGAATCACTATGTGCAATGGTTGAAAGGGCTACTGATTCCTGAGGACCACAGATTGGAACAGGAGGAGAAGCAAGAGACGCATGTCGGGCAGCGCTGGGAAATGATGTGTTGTGCAAGATTCGAAGGATTGACAATTTTCTTGCCTTGCCTCTTCTCTCAGTGATCCCACCACTTAAATCCTTCCTGTTCTCAGAAACAATGTTTGCACCTGCTGACGGCAGAGATGCGACCTCCCAATTCCCCCAACATTCAGATGTCATCACTAACTGCTTCAGAGACAGCAGACGAGGTTGTTGGTAAGCGCATGTCTGACGCATGAGCAACGCCTGTCACGAGAGGTAGTTGAATCTCTGCTTAATGCCCAGGGTCACTCCTAAGGAGAGGAGGGAACAGCCATATTGAGGGGAGAGTGGCCACAACCATCTCTTATCTACCTAGAGCCTGGTGCACATTGGCCATTGATGGGGCAAAGCCAAGTAGAAGTCCAATGATTGTGGTCTTGGTGTCCATCTAAGCCTCCACCTGTCTGGGCTGCTCCCCAGATGTGAATGACATTTTTTCTCCTGAGTGTCCTGCTTTTACCATAACAGGAGACATCTGCTACATTGAATATAAAATCAAGTAATACTGTGAGATGTCCAGTCCTGTCCATACGGTTCCAAGAGGGCATCTCACTATGGATTTCATTGACTGGCAGGATCTGTCTTGCAGCCTTGTCATGAATGAAAGCAATACTTCTCTTTTTCATAATCAAATTTCTTACTCCTCCTACCTTGGACAGCCAGGTCCTCTCTATTTTCTCAGTGTGGCAGCAGGCACTCTCTCCTGGGGCTAGTCCAATTTACAACAAGAACAACTATTACAGTAGCATTTGTGTTTACCAAGTGCCAGGCAGTATCTTGAGCAAGTTAAATGGATGAACTAATTTGCTCTCACGGCAAGCCTGTGACCTGGGTATGGCTTTACCAAAGAGGAAATTGAGGCACAGAAAAATTCAGTCACTTAACAAAGTAATGTTCTACAGGCAGCCTGATTCTAGTTCAAGTGCTTACTCAACTCACTACCTGATGCTATAGAAAATGAAGAAATGATACTTTATATGGACCATAGGCATGTTTGACTTATTTTATAGAAAAAATAGATTTTTCTTTTAAATTGGTCAAAAATGAAACTTTCAAGAAAAGGTATCAAATATGTTCATTTGCTGCTTTTCCTCTGGGAGATGATGCTGTCATTGATGTCATGAACACCAGAACTGGCTATTGCCTGGAACTCCTTGCTAACATTCTGTTTTACAAAAGTCTCAGGTGCTCATGTAGAGAAATGGGCCCAAGAGAGAAAGAAGAGCTCCAATCGACCCAGCCCTGGTCAAAAATTGACAAGGACCCTGCAACCTTAGGGATGTGTTGGCAATGCCCTCAAGTGTCACAGACCACAGGGCAGGAAGCAGTTAAAGCATTTTCCCCAAGGTCACCCTGAGTGTCCGTGGAAGATGTGGGCATGCAGCCTGGCCTCTGGCTCCTCTCCCTGAGTTTCAGGAAGCAAGTCACATTCTGACATTTAATCGGTAAGACGTTTTGTTTGTGTTTAAGCATTCCCTCCCAGTATTTGAAACCCGACCCCTGTAGCATGGAGTCAATGCCGAGAAACTGGGAAGAAAATCTGACCAGGGGCCAAAGTACGTGCCAGTCCCAGATGCAAGAAGAATAAAGTTAAATCTAGCCATGTTCAGCGAAGGAGAGCATAAGAATCATATTCTCTGCCTAGTTGCCCTGTGAATCTAGGTCAAATAACATCACAATAGGTATAATCCTCATAATAAAATTCCTGATCTGTAAAGGATGACCCTCTCTACTGTTCAATGCAACCAACTTCTAGGATATGCTCTGAGAAGTTGCTGCAATGGGATTTGACCTTCACCTTACTAAGGTACCACCACACATCTGTGAGTTGAAGCCATGCAAAATGTGGTGATTTGCTATGAACTGTCTATGTTCAAGAACTCTGAGAGCTGGACCAAGTATAGAGCTAGGAAATTGCCCTGAAGCATAGATGTTTTAGGCTGGGTCTGGGTCTGGATCTGCTTGATTACAACTATGGGTCCCACCTGTCCTGGTTAGAGGAACAGAATGAGAAAAGCCTGCACACTGAATTCCCCTTTGTTCCTACAGCTCCCCCTCCTTCACTTTAGAAGATGATTCTGTCGATCCAGTTTCAGAAAAGCACCTCCTTTGATACTTCCCAAGGGTCCTCCTGGCCTTCACAGAAAAGGTCCATCATGCTCACCACTGAGACTGCGGGGAGATGCTGGAGACCCCAGGAGGCTCCAAGTAGGCTTGCATTGCTTGCTTCTGCTTCCTTTCCTTCTCACATAGAGCATCTGCCATATTCCTGGCTCCTTCCTTCCCAGGCACTTTGCCTGGGTCCTTCATCATCTCCTAACTGGCCTTGAACCTCAGGCTATGCCAGCCCTCAGGATATACGAGATCCATTTCAGAATGGATGCATCTCGCGTTGCTGAAGTTGCAGACAGGGTTGCTCCCGGTATACCTATTCTGCCTTAGCACAGTAATGTTGGGAGGAAACGCCCCTACAGGAACAGCACTAAAAATTCCTTGGGCTTAGGAAACACTTCCCAATGTGTCATATCCACACCACACCAGATCAGACCACCTGAGCCCCAGTGCCCACCAACCCAGGCTGCACTGATGGAGGACATGCATTCCATGTCCCTCCAGGATTCCTCTATAGTCCTTTTAGGGATTGTCGGAGCCTTCCCAGGCTCTTTCAGATTCAATTTTCCATGTATTCTTTGTTGGATACAGAGGTCAGCCTGTAAGCTTCCAGAAAACCATGACGGATTTTTCACTTGACTTTTCTACTAACAATATCATCCAGACAATTTGCTGCCCTAAAGTGACTGAATTAGGTAATCACTTTGCTTCATATTAGCCACACGATTCCCATCTCACATTGAATAAGATCTCTGAATTGTTCACTCTTGGAATCCCTCCCTGGTGCATGCCTGCCTGCCCGCCTTCCGTTCAACAATTTGGATGGTCAGGCACTGAGAGAAGAGTCGGTTACAACATGAGGCAATGCACGCAATGATAGAAGTCAATGCACAGCTACATTTGAAAGACTTCATCCTACTTTTTCAGTTAAAAAAAATGTTAATTATACAATGAAATAAAGCATAATTACCTTTTGAAATAATCATAAATAATTTATCTTAAATAATTTACATCTGCTTATCTGTTAACTATATTCACAGGCTCATTGCATTAAAAGATCTATCACATGCCAGTTGATTGCAAGGTAACAACTAAAAGAAATGCAATATGCTCACATACACAGACCTGCATTACGCATGTGTGTATTCTAGTATTTTTGCAATCATGCCCACATATCTACACAGACATGTGTGCGTGTTTATGCTGATTTAGAAAAGAATCGAACTATCTCAACGTACACCTATAGAGACGATTGTAAGTAGGTCGATACATAATGGTTTGCTTTAAAAGTCAATACCGTGGCTCAGTGATCACTAACATGACTCAGTTGGTAGTAAAATGCTATTTGCTAAATGGCTCCAGATCTTTACCCACACCAAAGTTGTGCACTCATCTGTAATCATAAGTTCCGGGTGCTTACCTCAAGGTCAGTTCAGGGCACACAGAGACATATTCTGGAAAAGGAAATTTGAGTTTTTGTCTCCTGTACTTGAGATCAATAAACTATAAAAATATGAATAGATACAATTATTCATATTTGTTTATACATATGTATTTAGTGACTTTTTTGTTACTATCATTTGTTTTATTTTGAAGTTCATTCATGAGCTGCAGAGCTATAGCCAGAGTGAGTTATTGACTCACCTCAATGACTTTGTAACTTCCAGCCAAGTCAATCCCTACGTTTTTCTGAGCTCATTTATTTGTTTTTCTTCAAGGCATGTTCCTTTCCTTGATGTTTATAATAGCAAATTGAAATGCTTCCCCAAAAATACGTTATTTGAAAATCTAAACTTCTAGGCAACATTGAAAATTATTCAGTATTCTTTACAAATTGCACTTTAAGCAGTTTTAATAATTGTGATAACCTAGTGACTTTAATACCTCATGCTATGATTTTATAGTTCATAGAATAAATAGTAATAATTATGTGAAAGTATTCCTCAAGGAGAAAAGTTTTTAAAAAACCTGAAGGGAAATGTACTTTCTGGAAAAGGTGCTTATAGGATGTTTCCTTTCTTTGGTGATTTTTGAATTTTTATCAAGATAATAATACACACAGTCAAAAGTGAGATATTTTATAATGAAAAACACTAGTCCCTAATTCCATTCTTCCCCCCTCTCCCAGAGACAACTTTTTCAACTTTTCATTCTACCTTCTGGTAGTTACATTCATTTTCTAACTAACACATCTGGGCTCTGATTTCTTGATGCTTCAATTTTAGATTCTCTCTGTGGAATTCACATTGGTGTCGATTAGAATTCAGTTCTCTCACATTACCATTCACTTTTTCCTCCTCTCGTTTCATTTCCCAATAAAAAAGACATATTTGACTAATCAATATCCAGTATTTATTTTGGTTATGTATGTATTGCTCATTTCTGAGCTGAGACTATGTCCCCTTTCTCAGATGATGTTTTGGGTTTTATCTGAAGGTGCTGGTAACCCCTCACCTTTTTATTGCCAAGTTTTCTTTGTACCTAATTCTCCATCAGCACTCTGACAGATTCACTTGTCCAGTCACTCAACAAACATTCATGTGGTAAGTTCTTTGTGTGGGTGATCTTTCTAGGTTCTGCAGAACATCAGTGCAAGAATCCCCGCTCCTTCACAGCTTAAATTCTAGTGGGGGAAAGTCAATAATTTAAGGTAAATATAATGAATGAGTATTATTTTTCTTCAGAGTATGAATTTTGCTCTGACAATAAAGCTTCAAAGATCTGTGCCAGTCAATGACCATGCTCAATAGGGGTGGGCAGTCACAGGGCTGCATTTCAAGTTCATGGGCAGGGCAGTCCTCTCTGAGCTTCCAGGTGAGCAAAGAGTTGAAGGAAGTGAAAAAGTGAGCCAGGCAGGATGGGAGGGATGATCCATGCCAAGACAGCCACTAGGACAACCAGAGCCCCAAGGACGGGCATGTTGGGATGCTCAAGGACTCACAGGGAGGCTGATCACCAGAGCCAAGTGAGCGACAGGGAGGCAGGACATGCAGCCAGTTTGTACGTCTCTATAAGGATGTTAGGTTTTTGCTCAGATGCACTGAAAGGTTTTGGTTTAGCTTCAAATGAAAGCTATTTCATTTGAAGGCCATGCTTAATTTACCTCTTATTTAACAGAGTACTACCAACATTAGATACTAAGTGGATCCAATGGATGTATAATAACCAGTCTATGCTGCAAATGAGCAAAGACCCAAAGTTCCTGTTTGTGCCACCTATGAGGTCATTAGCTCAGATCTGAGGGAATACCCAAATCAGTCAATCAAGCATGTCTTTCCATTCTTACGCTCTTGGCCCAGTTTACCATCTTCCTTAGGGACCCAGTCTCCAACCCAATGTCAACATTACATACATCATCTCTCCCTACTCTTTCTAGGGGAAACAATCCCAAATATGCCAAGTTATTTTCCCTCAGCACAGCCCCTGAAACTTACTCTTTTTTTTTCACTTTATTTTATTTTATTTTATTTTATTTTAATTGTCCTATTTAGGTATATATAATAGAATACATTTTGATTCACTATACACAAATGGGGTGCAACTTTTCATTTCTCTGGATGTACACGATGTAGAGTCACACCATTCATGCAATCTTACATGCACATAGGGTAACGATGTTTGTCACATTCCACCCTCTTTCCCTCCCCCCATCCCCTCCTCTACCCTCATTCCCCTCTACACTGCTTACTCTTTTTGAGGGAAGCCATCCCTGCACCATCAAAGTCAAAGCAGACTTTAAGACACAACACTGAAGAACCATATTTCAGGCTGTTCTCTAGAACAAACAGAAGCTGCCTCTTTGGGTGGGGTAACTCTTTAGCTCCTTTGCTTTAACTAGTGCTATGATCTATATTAACAGCTGCATGTCTGGGATATAGTCTCAGTGTCACATGAATAAAATGGCACTAAGGGTCCAACTTGGACACATAGCAGCAAAGACAGCCTCCTGGCTTTGCAAGGTGTGTGTTGACTTACAAGGAACAATGGCAGAGTATTGTCAGTAAAACTCCATCACATGCCATCCCCCATCCCTGTGCTCCTGCTCGTCCCTCTGATCCTGTGGCTGCCCAGGATCTGTGCACCATTTACTCCAGGATTCAGATCAATCTGGATTCGCAGAAGTTAGCACAGGACAAGGTGGGCTCTGAGCTGGTGGCAACCTCTCTGCAACAGGAATGAGCAAGAAATAGAGTATTCACAGGGGATTCATTTCAGCACATACACACCCCATGAATACCCAAATCCATGCATGCTGAAAATGTTTAATAAAAAATAGTATAGTATTTGTATATGACCTATGTACATCCTCCTATAACTTGAATCATTTCTGGATTACTTATAATATCTAATATAAGTGCTGTGTCAACACTTGGTATATCTATTATTTATGAATAATGACAAGAAAAAAATGTCAGCACATGCTCAGTTCAGATGAAATATTTTTCAAATATTTTCCATCCATGGTTGGTGGAATTTATGGATGCAGAAACCTCAGATATGAACAGCCAACTATCCACCTTTTTTCTCCCTCCAAACCCACAAAACATGGTCTAGTCATTTGCCCTGGATCCTCTGAGCCTTGACTCCCATTCTCAAGGGCCGTATTAAGATTTTAAGATCCCAAAACATTTCCTAAGTGTTCCTGGGAGAGACACTATTTGAGGCAACTCTCATAAAGGAAAAATTTGAAAACTGGGGTGAACTAACAATCAATATCTAAGAGACCATATGGAGATTTCTTAGAAAACTTGGAATGGAATGACCATTTGACCCAGCTATCCCACTCCTTGGCCTATACACAAAGGACTTAAAATCAGCATACTACAGTCATGCACCAACATCAATATTTACAGCAGTTCAATTCACAATAGCTAGATTGTGGAACCAACCTAGATGCCCTTCAATAGATGAATGGATAAAGAAACTGTGGTATATATACATAATGGAATATTATTCAACCATAAAGAATAATAAAATTATGACATTTGCTGGTATATGGATGGAGTTGGAGAGTATCATGTTAAGTGAAATAAGTCAAACCCAAAAAACCAAAGGTCAAATGATTTCTCTGGTAAGTGGATGATGATACAAAACAGGGTGGATGGAGGAGGTAAGGAAGGATGGATTGTGTGGAGGGAAATGAGGGGTGGGGAGGGGCAGAGGGAAGGAAAGATAATAGAATGAGACAAACATCATTACCCTATGTACATGTATGATTATGCAAATGGTGCAACTCTACTTTGTGTACAACCAGAGAAACCACATTTTTACCCCATTTGTGTACAATAAATCAAAATTAAAAAAAAATCCAAGAGAACATCTTGAACCCTTGTTTGAGCTACATGGAAGTCATTGTAAAGCAGGTGTGTCTTGATTCCCATGTAGGAGCTCATTGCTGCCAATCCTGGAAAACACCTTCTTATAAGAAATTTATTGTGTGGCAGAGACCCCATTATGGAAGGTGAATCCAAGTTTCCTTTTATAGAGGAAAAGAATTTAGGGAAATTTGCAAACCCTAAAATGACTCAGAAAAGGAGTGTACCCAGCAAAAGATTTTGCAGTTCTTGCATTTTAGAAATAATGCGATTCTCAAAGGCAGCCCATAATAGAAACCACTGAACAAGAGTTGTCCAGCTCCCCAGGGCTTAGCCCGATTGGGCAGAACAATTTAACTCAGAAAGCCCACTTTGCGATTCAGCAGAAAACCACAGCTATAGGTCCCAAGAAATAAAGAACAGGAGGAAATCCTGTGGTTCTCTTCTGTCTTGCCTAAATCATTCAGATTCTTGGGGTTTTAGCAAGCCTCATTTCATAAACAGCAGCTTAGGAAGGTCTGCTCCGCCAGGAAAGCAGACTCCCTTCCCTGTCTCTCCCTGATTCCAGTGGGATTGACATGAAACGTTGGATGGGATTACTAATTTAAAAACTTCCCACTTCAGACTTACCCAGAGCCTTCATTTCCTATCTCCAGCCCCGAAACACGTCATGATTAGCTCTGAACTGGGGCTGCAGTCTGCGTCAGAGAATTTTGAGGACGCTTCTCTCTGCACACAGTGGCTCAGAAGGCAGAGCACCTGCAAATAGGTTAATGAGCCTCAGAATTGCGGAGTTTGTCAAGACCAACTGTTGAGAATTCCTGTAGAGTTAAGTAGCATGTGAATCCAACTCTGAGTAAATATCATTATCCAGGCTTTCCGACTCCTGAGCTCTGGCTTTGCAGTGCACCCGGATTTTTTGGTTTTGTTTTTCAGCTTAACTGCTTGGTGGCAGTCAGATTGGGGGGTGGTGGGAATGTCATTAAAAATGGCTCTCTTGGTAGGCAGAGGCCCTGGTGTTCATTCCTGGTACTTTCTAAGCCTTAGAGGGCATTTTGGAAAATTCATCACGTTCTATTCATGTTTATATTCCAGGGAAGCAAGAAAAGCAAGCAATCGGCTTATGTTCTCAGAAAAAGACCTGCGATTGGCCACTCAGTGTCGCATGTTGATGTTGAATAGACATGGAACTTGGTAAAGAAGGAAAACAGCACTAAGCATTCCTTGCTCTAAATACGGCCCTTTGAGACCTCAAACACTTACAGATGACCTATGCGGAGAACAATTTTAGTGTATTTTAGTGCATCTGTCAAACTCCGCATCATAATCTGTATCATACAACAGAGAGCACACAATATTTTAGGTGTACAACATAATGCAGCTTCGCAATGACCACACCCACATAACTGTTACTGAGATCAGGAAGCAGGAGTCCAGCACCCAGAGGTGTTCAGCACCCTCTGATTCCTCTTCCAGTCCAGCCCCTCTGGAGTAATCTCTTCCCTGACTTCCAACACCTGGAATTCTTGTGCTTGCTTTGAACTCTGTACAAATGGAATCAGACAGTGTATATTCTTGCATCTGGCTTTTTTCAAGTAGGCAGCGATTTTTTTTTTTTTTTTTTTTTTTTTTTCAAAGCCTTCTAAGTCACTATCCTGTTGATGAGGAAATCATTCATCTGCAACCGTTTGCTCTCTCCAGAAAGTGTCAAGAAAGACATTCGCTTTGGAAGTAAATATATACATGGCTCCATTGTATGCTTCAGCCTGCCAATAAGCAGGTCCAGTTTCCAACAGGGGAGAGGAACTTCCGGCAGGCTTTTTCTGAAGGAGAAAGAGAAAATGAGCTTTGTTCTGGCAGCCACCATGAAAAGTTAAAGGACAGCAGGAGATCAACTTGGAAAATTTTGCTGTCTGAGCTGGAGCACAAAGCTAGAGACATGCATAAGAGAGTGAGATTTATTGGTTGAAAAGTTGATGTGCCAGGATGGAAAATGAAAAGCTGATGGCTAATTACAGGTAGTGCTATTTCCTTCCATCTTCTATCACTTGTGTTCCCAATAAATAGGCCACTGCAAATGAGAGCTCATTTCCTGCAGTTTGTAGCTGGCTTTATCACACAAGTGATTTCCTTAGCCACTGGTCAAGGCAAGGACAACAAGAAGAAGAAAATGGTCTTTTATGCTTGAGCTGAATCAAAACAGCCCAACGGCTTCACTAATGATAAAGTGAAGCAAATGATTTAAAACAGAGTCATAATCGCAAGCTGTGAGACAATGAAATGTAACTGCTGGGTGCAGAAATACTTAGGAATCAACTTTACAGTAAGTTACGGGATTACCCAATCACATGCACAGGAACAACATAGGCAATCGCAGAGTTATTTGACCACGCAGCAAGCCCAGCAACTGAGTTCCAAGGGAATCAAGCACTTGTTTGGAAAAAAAATATAATCAAATATGGATTATTTCAGTCACAGCTAAAGAGTTTCTCCCTGAGTTCCCTGCCAGCAAAGAGCAGGGGATTTATGCCACTCATTTCTGAGCAAACCACATTTCTCTAATATGGCTGATCCCTCCCAGTCTAAACATTTTTCTTTGAAAATGTGAAACCCTGCAATTAAATCCTCCTCCCTGAAGAAAGGAAAGTTCACTGAGCTGAAAAACCAAGCTCATCCCCCATTGAGAATGCTGCGAGGGGAGGGAGGTACTGTCTGCTGATGGGCTGAGAGCAGGAGGGTGCTGAGGAGAGGAGAGGGGAGCACTTGTGCACAACTGAAGATCTCAGGTGCTCAAACACACACTCGTGTGTGTGTGTGTGTGTGTGTGTGTGTGTGGAAATGGAAAATACTGCTAATATTCAGAATGGTGTTTATGGCAAAGATCAAGCTTGATAAACTTTGCTATGGACTGTGCTCTTTTCAGTCAGGGTTTGCCCTGAAAAGGAAAGGAAAAGGCTTTACTAAGGAAAACAACGGATTTATTAACAAAAAAATGAAATGGTTCATTGGGTTGAAAAATGGCATCTAATGGTTCACAAATGTGATTTTTTCCTTTTTGAGAAACTCATCTCCTTCCTGTTTAACCGTGGTGGCTGTTTAACAGAGGGTTGCTTTGGGACTGGTCCTGAAGTGTGTTTTTCCTCCCAACCACCCCACTGGTATAGTGAGGGGATCCATAAGCTTTATAAAGACAATGCCTGCTTCTGCCACCTGCTGAACACATTCCCCCATTATCTTGTCCTAAATCCTCCCATGTTAGGGTGATTTAAGGTAAGCTATCTCCAGAATGCCCCACGGTTAAATTATGTTTGTTTCCCCCATAGGTATTTCTCAGGCTTAGAAGTTTCCAGAAAGGTATGGCACAAGCTATAAGAGGACGGGTGAAAACCCAGCATAGGGTAGTCTCCAGCCGCTGGGTGTCTCTTTAGCTGAGAAGTGACCTGACTTTGAGTTTTAGAAAAATCACCCTGGTGGCAACTTAGAGGCCACATGGGAGTTAGGAGGAACGAAACATGGAGAAGATTTAGAAAACTTTTATAGTGGTCCAGACGTGCGAGGATGATGGCCTGACCTCTGGTAGCAGTCAACGAGATAGAGGCTCAGATAAGGATTTCTGACTCACAGCAACTGGCACTGTGCAATATGGTGGCCACTAGTCGCATGTGACCACCTTGATTAAATTTTAATTAATGAAAATAATATTAAGCATTTAAATAATAGAGAAATTGCAGTTGCACTGGTCATATTTCAAGGATTCAATTGCCACACTTCACTAGTGGCTGCCTTATTAGACTGTGCGGATATAGCACGTTCCTCTGTTTGCAGAATATTCTACCTACGAAGGCTGTGTGGGTACTTGTTCTTTCAAAAACTGTTGATTAACTGTGAAAGTTGGTGACAGAGAATTTGTAATGATGGAGGAACATGAATCTGAACCCTACTGTGGATTGATGTGGGAGATAGTTACTCAGCTATTGATGAGTGACATTATCTCTACTCCCATCAGAAATGCCATCTCAAAGACACTTGGTGAGGACCAAATTGTCCAGAACACATTTGTGTACTTGGTGTTACGTATTAGGCAGGATGGTGTGTTAGAGAGCTACAGATCCATCAATATGTATATGCACAGCAAGACCTAGATATAAAATAGGATGTGATAATTGTGTTAGCTCCAGGCCTCTGAAAAGCAGATGCTAAGGTGGGATTCATTGTACAGGAGGGGCATCAGAGAGGGGGAAAGAACCAGAATAGGCAGGTGGAGCCCTCAGGCCGCAAAGCAGATGGAGCCCTCTGGGAAGTCAGTCCAGTAGGAAGTCTTGTACTGTCCCAACAAAGCTTCAAGAAAATTCCAAGAAAGGTTCACCCAGGCTGATGGAAATCACCTCACTGAGCAGCCAGGCCCCGAGGATCTCAGAAACTAGTCCTGTGTTAATCATCCCTATTGTGCTAGCTACTTATAGAATAGGTAAAAATTTTTGAGCTATTTAATAAGGGATTCATTTCCAGACTATATAAGGAATTCAAACAACTCCACAGGGAAGAAAGAACAAATAACCTAATTTTTTAAAAGGCAAGTGATCCGAATAGACATTTCTCAATAAAGGATATGCAAATGACGAATGAACACGTGGAAAAATGTTCAACCTCATCCATCATCAGGGAAAAGCGAATCAAAAACCAATATGAGAGATCATGTGACCCCACTCAAAATCGCTAATAACGAAAAGACAAAAAAATGATATACGGTGGGCAAGGATGTGACGAGAGGGGAACTCCTGGATGATGTTAGTGAGAAGGTGAACTAGTATAGTCATTATGAAAAACAGTCTGGAGATTGCTCAGAAAACCAGAAACAGACCTAGCACATAATTCAGCAATCCCACTACTGGGTCTATTCCAAAAGAAGGGAAGTGTTCAAGAGTTATCTGCATTCCCATATTTATTGTAGTCAAGATATGGAACCAACCTAGGTGTTCATCAGTGGATAAAGAAAATGTGATGTACACACACAATGTTGTGTTACTCAACCATAAAAAAGTGACATTGCAGCAGCATGGATGGAACTGGAGAACACTAGGTTAAGTGAAAAAATAGGCACAAAAAGACAAGTACCCCATGTTCTCACATGTGAAAGCTGAAAAGTTGATCTCAAAGAAATAAAGAACAGATCTGTGGTTACCAGAGCCTGAGAAAAGTCGAGAAAATGGAAGGGTTGAAGGTGGAAAGATAATGGTTAATGGGTACAGAAGTATAGTTGGATAGGAGGAATGACTTCTAATGTTCTATAACACTTTAGGATAACTATGGTTACATAATTAATCAAATATTTCCAAACAGCTAATAGGGAAGATTTTGACTATTCATAACACAGGGAGATGATAAATGTTTGAGGTGATATATAGGCCAATTAACTCAACTTTATCATCTTATGTTGTATACATGTATTGAAAGGTCACACTGTACCCAATAAATATGCAAAATTATTATGTGTCAATTAAAACTAAAATATAATTTAAAAAGAAACTCACTTCAAAGCTAATGATAGAATCACACAGAAAGGAAAAGGATAGAAAAAATACATATCATGCAAACTAATCAAGAGAAAACAGAAGTGGCTATATGAGATAATGTGCACTGTAGAGAAAAGAAAATTACCAGAGACAGAAAGGGGAATTTACAGTGATAAAAGTTTCAATTCACCAACAAGACATAACACTCCTAAATGTGTATGCACCAAACAACAGAGGTGCAAAATATATAAAGCAAAAAACAGATAGAATTGAATAGAGAAAGAGATACACCCACAATCTGAGGTAAGACCTCGGCATCCCTATCTCAACAATTAATAAAATGACCAGACAGGAAATCAGTATGGATGCTGAAAAACTCAACACCATCAACCAACCAACATAATCCAAGGCACATCTATAGGATACTTCACCAGACATACTGCTCACATAACACAGAACAACACAGACCATATCCCGATCCATAAAACTCCAACAAAAATAAAATAACTGGAATGTGGATTAAGAATTAAATTGTTAGTCCAATATTGTTTGTTGCTTTGACATCTAGTAAAACTGAAAGGGCCTCATCTGGCCTGACCACCAGTTCCCCTTCCCACTCTGATATTGTAGATAAGTTGCCCTAGCCAAAGGTCTTCCTTATCTAGAAAGACAGCTGCAATTCTTGCTTATCCCTAAGTAACAAAGTTCCCTGACATCTATGGAATTATTCACACAAGTCAATCACATCTCCTGTGGTAAACTGGAAGACCCTACCCTCTTTTGTTTTTAATTGGCGCATTACAAACATAATCATACATACTAGTGGGTTGATATCATTGTGCATATTTGTACATGCAGGCATCATAATTTGATCAATCTTACTCCACTTTCCTCTCCCCCACCTGCTTCCCAGCTCTTGACACTGCAAAACCTATGTTTTAGTCAGGTTTTTGCTGCTGTGATCAGAAGATCTGACAAGAACAACATAGAAGAGGACAAGTTCATTTAGCATCAGTTTCAGAGATCTCAGTCCATAGATGGCTGATTCCATTGCTCTGGACCTGAGGTGAGGCAGAATATCATGGTGGAGGAAAGCAGCTCTGGACAAGGCAATCTGGAAGCAAAGGGAGTGTTCAGCTCACCAGGGACAAAATGCATACCCCAAAAGCATTCCCCCAGGGACCCACCTCCTCCAGTCACACCCTACCTGCCTATAGCTACCAGCCAGTTAATCTCTATTAGGGCATCAATGCACTGATTAGGTTAAGACTTTCCTAACCCAATCATTTTACCTCTAAGCCTTCCTGCATTGTCTCACACAAGACCTTTTGGGGGTCAACTCACATCTAAACCATAACAACCTGCCTCCCACAACTCATGATGGTTCCCTCCATTCCTGAGTGCAACCCCATTGCAGCCCATATGGTGTGCACCGTCTCCCTCCCCGCTAGCTATGAGCATATGTGACTAGTAACAGTTGTCGATCTCACCTGTCCAGCATCATTCTCATCAATTTGGCCATCTCTGTAACCCTAGGGTAGTAATTCCTCCCTTACAAATGGGTGGAATAGGAGATGACTGAAACATGGAATCACCCAGAGTTATTTTCTCCAAACACCAGGTATCCATTGAAACTCAATAACAGAAAGAGAAAAATTTCCCAGCATGCTCTTCTCAGCCAGTGCTGAGGACAGGTCTCTCTTGGGACAAAACACATGATCCTGAGCAAAAGAGGGCCCTGCCATAAGAAGTGGAAGTATGAGCTGGGACACCCTGCGGTCAGCACCAAGACTGGCCCCTACTGCACACACACAGTTCATTCATAGGTCAACAAGAAGCACCATGCCTGAGACTGAATGTGGGGAACTTTTCCTGGGGCTCAGAGCATTGTTCTCATATAATAAGCCTCAGGATGTTGTCTACAGTGCATCCAATAATGAGCTGATCCACACCAAGACCTGGTGTCGAACTGCACTCTGATCATTGACAGCACACCACACAGACAGTAGAGGGAGGCCCACTCTGCCCTGCCATGGGCTGCGAGAGGAGGAGCTAAGATAAGACCCAAGGATGAAGAGATTTTTAAAAAGTAAAATCAAAGAGAGTTCAAAAGAAATATGATGAAAGGAAAAAAGAATTCCAAAAACCAGCAGTCTTTTAGAGGAACAGGTCCAACAGGGCAAGCTGGTCGCGTGTGCACTGCATCAAGAGCAGCTGGTGTAGCTGAGAGATGGCTATGCAACAGAGGACACGGAGCTGGAGAGCTACCTCAGGACAACAAAGGGGAGAAAGGCCAAGAAGTCTTCCTCTCTCCTGTCCTGGCTCAGGTAACAAAGGGGCTGATTGTTCTACATCCCTCCTGCCAAAAAATGAAGAAAGAGAAGAGAAGTCTTCTAACACTTAGAAATTAACACACTGTTAAATAATGTGTGGGTAGAAGATAAAATCTAAAGGAAATAAAAGAGATTTGATGAGGAACCAAATAATGAGAGAGAGGAAGGAGTGGAAGATACTATGAAGTTCAGATGATGAGAGAGAAAAGCAAGCCCTGGCTGATCACCTTGAGAAATCAAGGCAGGTTTTTTAATTCTGCTAATTAGTTAGCCACCTAGTTCTGAAAGGGAAAGTTGATAGGTGGAAAGTGGAAAGGAAAAGTTGGAGCAAAACCAGGAGAGTGCTGACCAGAGACAGACCCAAGTGAGTCACTTTCTCAGGATACAGAAACAAAATGGTGGAGTATGAAGGGCCCAGGCTGCCATGAGCCACCAAAGGTGTCCTCCTTCCCCTCTGTGACCCTCTCTCCCAGCAGTTGACCCCTTTTTAGGAGGATTTCTGGAAGAAACATTTCGAGTTTCATAATACAATGGAAGTTCTCTTCAAACTGGTCCATCCGCTCTGGACAAACACAAGTTATTCTTACCACCTTTTCTTTGCCTTTGTGGGAGACGGGATTCTTCCATCTCTTCAGGGCTTGCAGATACTCAAGAGAGTATTTTACAATTATTGCTACAAAAGTGTGGGGTTAGGGAAAGTCACTATCAGCTTAATTTTAAATTTTCATTATTTTATATTTTATTACTGCACCTAATGTATCCCACCAGACTCTCCATAATCCCATCAGATCCCCTCAGCTCAAGCCACAGCAGACACTTTGCTGTCCATCAGGAAGCCAAGTTCATTTCTATCCCCAAATTCCCGAAAGTGAGCTAGTTTTACTTTCTGACAGAGTGGGAATGACTAACCTTAAAAGCCAGTGCAGCAGAATTGAATAGCATGTACTGTACGTAATGAGCATTATAAACAGATACATAATTACTTGAACCATTGCATTTGAATATAAATAAAAATACATATCTAGATATGTGCATAGGTTTATGTATTTATAACATCTATATGATTATACCTGAAAGGATAATTATGGAAGGTTATTGACATTCATCTCTGGGTTATGTCTTACATGTGAGTACTAAAGGGAAAAGGGAGTTTAGTCAGCAATCACTACACACACAACATCCAAATCAATTACTGTAGGAATTCCCATGGGTGGATTTGCATGTGCATGCATGCACACACACAAACACATACACACACACACAAGAATGCATAATTCATTTTCAGTACTCTTTCCAGTTCACTTATAAACATCTTCATCTGCAAAATTGTCTGAAAAATTCTGGAAAGCTACAACCTATCTGGAACATTAGGAAATCATAATGTTCCTTATTCAGCATCATGAACCATGACAGAATTACAGTGAGGTACTTTGGGGTAGTAGAGAAAGATTCATATCCTTAAGAAGGATTCTCTTGTGACTAACCTTTCTGTTGGCCTTCCTATGCCAAACTAGGAATAGGCAAAGTGTTTTCACCCACTTTCCTATAATTGTACGAGTGTCTAAATATAATAAAAATCATAAAAACTTATTGCAGAAAAATATCACTCTCCACTTATGGCCCATTTTCCTTTTCCTTTTTTATATCATATTTCCTCTTTGTAAAACATACAAAGAAACTTAACACAAAAGCACAACTTAAAATTTCTAAGCTGCCAACAGAACAACGTCACAGATGAAGCAAATAAGAAAATATTTGAATTAGTAGGCACACTCAAAATATCTGCTCATCCCATTTTTTTTTCTATTTAACGAGAATTTTGAAGACCATTAGCTATTCTCAAATATTTGAGAAGTGTTTTGGTAGCTCAACAGAAAGAAGTGAAAGAGTGTATAATTTATAAAAATGTGCCACATGTAAAAGTGCTGATGATACAAGTCCCTTAAAAGGAAGAATGTACAATTTGGCAAATAAGAAGGAATCATGAGGTCATAGTCATGCAAATCTAAACATATCATAACAAAAAGACCAGAAGGAAATACTTTAAAATATTATTTGTTAGAGCTGAAAATTAGTGAATGTTTTTCCTTATTCTCTTTTGTAGTTTCAAATTTTTCTGTGATGAGTGTATCTTCGTTTCATCTAATAACAAAAATGTTTGTCTAAGGTAAAATTGCCCATTAGAGTTGAATTTTTTAAGTTAAATAGTGATATATCAAAGCAAGTCAATCCCAAAAAAACCAAAGCTGAAGGCCCTCTCTAATATGCAGGTGCTAATTCACAATAAGCCCAAGACAGGGGATGGGGGTGTAGGGGGATAGAAGTTCCTTGGATTAGACAAAGGGGAATGAAGGAAAGGGAAAGGAAAGGGAGGGGGAATGGGAATAGGAAAGACAGTAGAATGAATGGGACATCACTTTCCTGTGTTCTTATATAAATACACAACTAGTGTAGCTCCACATCATGTACAACCACAAAAATGGGAAATTATGCTCCATGTATGTATGATATGTCAAAATACATTCTACTGTCATGCATAACTAAAAAGAACAAATAAAAAAGTTACATTTTCAGCTTAAATTTTAACTGGAGATATTTTCTTCTAGAGAAGATGTTGAAACTTGGAAAAAACAATTTCTGGAGTAAGCCAATATTTTTGTACTCTAAGTTCTGTAACTAAAGCAATTGTATATTTAATCCTGTGGTAGAATTGGTTGCTAAGGTACTGAATTACAAGTTTATATAAGTCCCAGCTAAGGCATTGATTAGAAAGGAGGCAGAAATTTGAGTAATGTTTTTTAAAAAAGAAAAAAAAACTCTGATAGAAAAGACTTATAAATATTGAGAGGTAAACATGGTTATAATGAGGCATTTTGTATATCCAAAGCAGAGTCAAGGCAGTAGCAAAAAGGAATATCATAACAGAATAGCCATTAGTTTCAGACAAACCAGTGTTCAAATCCCTCTCTGCTCTTTCCTGTGATTTTCTGCAAGTCATTCATCCCTTTTGAACCTTAACTTCCTCATCCGCAAATGTCAGATAACCATAACTGCCTTGTGATGTTGTTGTGAAGATTAAGTAAAGCAACATATTTGAAAGTCCCTGGGATAAAGTAGATATTGAGGAGATGTTAGTTTCTTTCTTATATCATCAAAGGTAATTATTCAAGAAGTTATATTCTCACCCTTTTCCTTACAAAAACCTTTTATCTTTTCTTCTCCTATCACTTAGGAATGCATTTGTCTTAAACTAACAGAAAAAATCAGCCTAACACTTGTCTCATATAACAAGAGGCCTGCCAGAACTGGCTCAATTGTTCATTCATGCCATCAAGGACCAAGTTCCTCCCACGCTTTCCCTCCATGAATTCTTGCTGTTACAGCTCCAAATATCGCAGAAAAATTTAAGGCAGGAAGAAAAACATAGAGGCGAAAGTGGTTGCTTCTGCGACGTTTTATCTTCTTATTTGAAAATGAAGTCCTTCATAAAAAACTTCTACTTGCATCTGATTAGCCAATATATAATCAAATGACTGGGTCAGGGTAATGAGAATTTAAAAATATTCCTTCACAGCTATACTGAGATACAACTCACCTACTATATAATCCACTCATTTAAGTTTACAATTGAATGGATTTTAGTATAACAAAAAAGTGGTGCAATCATCACCACAATTGATTTTAGAACTTCTCCTTCAGACCAAAAGAAATCCAGTACCTATAAGCAGTCACTCTCCACTTCCTCTCAACTCACCCAGGCCTAGGCAAGCAATTACCTACTTTCTGTCTCTGTAGATTTGTCCATCTAGGACATTTTATAAAAATGAAATAATATAATATGTGGTATTTTGTGACTGAACTCTTAATATAATTTTTCAAGATTTATCCATGTTGTGACATATTATTACATTTTAACATATATCATTACGTTTTTGCCAAATAATATTCAACTCATTGGAAACACCACATTTTATTTTTCCATTTATCATTTGGTAGACATCTGAATTATATCTACTTCTTAGCTATTATGGATAGAATGTCTATGAACATTTATGTGTAAGTCTTCTGTGGAACTCTGCTTTCATTTCTGTTGGGTATATACCTAGGAGTATAATTGTTGGATCGTGTAGTAACTTGGAAATCCCATGTTTAAACTTTGGAGGGACTCCCAAGCTGTTTGCCAAAGTGCCATTTTACGTTACCATCACAGTGGTCAATCCTGGAGGATATTCCATGTGTGCTTCAGAAGACTATGTGTGATGCTATTTCTGGATGTCCTGTTCAATCTAATTGTATATAATTGGGTGGTTTATTAAATCTAGTTTGTTTAGAGTATTGTTCAAGTCTTCCAATTCTTTCTTATCTTGTTCCTAGTTGTGGAAACCACTATTGAGGGTGGGATTCTTGTCAAATGGTCTACTTCTCTCTTCAGTTTTGTTTTGACTTCATGTGCATTGGGATTAGTATCTTTGTGATGCACTGTGATAGACAGATGCTTTTGTCATCGCGAGATGTCTTTCTTTACCTTTAATAATACTATTTGTATATAATCTATTTTGTGAGGTATTAGCATATCTACGCTAGCTCTCTCAGGTTGCAATCTGCGTGATATATCTTTTTTCCATTCTTTCACTTTTAAGCTATTTGTATCTTTGAATCTAATGTGTGTCTCCAACTGAATCTTGCTTTTGATAAAAGTTTCATCAAACTCTGTCTTTGATTGGATTCTTTAATCCACTTACATTCAATTAATTATTACAGTAATAATACTATATTATAATAATTATGTAATTATTAATATTTACATTTTGTTTCATTTATATCTGCCATTTACTTCTTTTACTTCTGTAAGCATGATTTTCCTTAGTTCTTCAAATATATTTATAATATTTTCTTTGAATTCTATTTTTTTTTCCTTTTGATACTGAGGTTTGAACCCAGGGGTGCTTAACCACTGAGATACAGCTCCAGCCCCTTATCTTATTTTATTTTATTTTTTTAGGAAGGATCTCACTAAGTTGTTGAAGCTGGTTGTGAATTTGCGATCCTCCTGCCTCAAGTTCCCAAGTGACTGGAATTACAGGTGTGTACCAGTGTGCCCAACCAGCTTTAAAGTAGGTTTGACATCAGGGCCTCTCCAAAGCAATTTCTTTTCCTACTTTTTTCTTTTAGTTTATGGGTCATACTTTTCCTCTTTCTTTGCATATCTTGTAATTCTTTGTTGAAAACTGGATATTTTATATAATGTTTTGTAGCAACTCTGAGTACTCTCCCTCTCCTAGGACTACTATTGTTATATTCAGTTGGGTTTATTTGTTTAGTGATTTGAATGAGCTACTTCAGTGATGTCATGTCTATACTCCCTGCCATGTGTGGCCACTGATAGCCATGGGCATGCATACAGTCACCCTGGGATGGTATTGGTTTCTTTGAATATCTCTTTTCCATGACCTCTCTGATAAGCTTCTACATTGTCTGCTTCTAATGGTATTATAAAGTATTTAATTTCTGGCTGACTTTGCTCTTTTGTTTTCCACAATGTCCTGAGTCAAAAATTTTTCTGCCATCTGATTCTGAACTGCCTCTTTGTAGGAGCAGTCTTTGAAGACAGGCAATGAGACTTGTTCTGAATCCCAGGAAGATTATTCTTGGCTGTTTCTTTCCCTGGTTCTCTCTGTTAATCTTCTAGCTGGTCCATGATGTAATCTAGTTGTTATTCTGGGAATACCACCCTCCTTTTAATTTCTTGCTAGAAAATCTTCATTGATTTAAACAGTGCTCTTAGGCTTAAACATGTTCTGTCCCAGATAAAATTAGTCCCTCTGCAGAAAGCTATAAAGCTACATGTTCTTATGACCTGCCTCTCCTCTGAACAAAACCTCTGCACCATGTTTTAGAGTTAGAGGCAGAGACAGTGGTGCGCTCTCCTGGGGTGACATTCCCAACTTACAAGAAAGATGCTAGATGCAGGAAATAGCTTCCCAACTAGCTTTTTACTGGGTAAGTGTTTTGGTCGGCTTTGTATCACCATGACCAAAACACCTAACAAGAACAACTTTGAGGAGGAAATGTTTCTTTTGGCTCAATTTCAGGGGAGGTTTAGTCCACTGTCAGCTGACTTCATAGCTCTGGACCTGATGTGAGGCAGAACACCATGGTGGAAGGTCATGGTGGAGGGAAGCAGCGCAGGATATGGCAACCAGGAAGCAGAGAGAGGTCTCTGCTCACCAATGGCAAAATATGTACCCCAAGCCATACCCCCAGTGACCTACTTCCTTCAGCCATACCCTACCTGTCTACAGTTACCTATCAGATATCTAATCCACAGATCAGGTTAAAACTCTAGTCATCTAATCATTCTACTTCTGAACCTTCTTGCATTGTCTCACACATGAGTTTTGGGGGAGCACTTCATATTAAGACCATTACACTATGAATTTCTGCAGTGATAGGTTTTTGCTTTTATGTTTCAATACTTTACAAATGTTGCTCCATTGTCGCCTGGTCCACATTGTTTCTGATGTGAATTCAGCTGTCATTCTTAACTTTTTTTCTATACATAATCTTTTTCCTTTGACTGTATTTATGATTTTTCTCTTAATTACTCTTTTAAGTAGTTGCATGCTTTTGTCATTATTTTTATGTTCATTCTACTTAAGATTCTGAAAGCATCTTTTACCTGTAGGTTTTTATTCTTCATCAGATTTATAATTTTTTGACAATTCTTTGTTCAAATAATTTGGCCTTCCCCCTCACACTTTGACCCTTTTCTTCCAGGCCCACAAATACATATGTTATATTTCTTAATTTTTTCCACCAATAAGTAAGCTTCTATTCATTTTTTGAAATCTTTCTATGCTCACTGTGGATATTTTCTACCACTGTGTCTTCAGATTCACAAATTTCAAGGGGAGAGGAGGTTTTAATACCATCAGGTGTATTTTTCATTTAAGAAACAGATTTTTTTATATCTATAAAGTTCTGTTTGAACCTTTTTATTCTTCCACTGACCTCATTGTATTAATAATTTTTAGTCTCCTTGAGCATATTCAATGTAGTTCAGCACTGAAAAAAGCAGTTTTGAAGTTCTAGGTCACTAATTCCATCATCTCTGTCATTTCTTGATCTGTTTTTATTGATTTGATTTTTGTGCTTATGAGGTATATATTATTATTTCATTATATTCCTCTTAAATTTTGGATTTTTACATTTCTGAGGCTTAGATTTTCATCTAATTTTAAAGAGTACTAAAATTTTTTCAGCTTGTTGCTATTTGCATATCAGTTTTACCTGTTTATACTCCTTTCATGTTTTTGAGTCAAATCTAGAGGAGCCTTTAGGACTAATTTAGCCATTAGAGTGAAGCATTTCTACTCCGAGGTCTCTAACAAATACCCTTCACATTCTGAGGACTCTACTTCTGGCTGGTGACATTGCAAATTTTTCTGGAGTTCACCAGGGAACATTTGACTTAATTAAACTAATTGTAGATAAAAGGCTGAACAGAGACTATCTCTGAGGGTGGGGGGGGGTAGGGATTGATTGGGAAAGGGCATGAGGAAACTCTTAGGGAGATGGTCATGTTCTAAATTTTAATAATAGTTGGAATTATATAGGTTTCCTAATGGTCCTTTCTGTGGCCTTGACCACCATCCATGTAAGGGTAAGAACTCATGAAAGCCCCCAGTACAATGCTTTGCTACTTTTGTGTGCAGTTCTTTCTTCTGTAAAAGTTCACAGATGCTAGCCACCTCAGCTTTCTGGAGCAATGATCACTGTCTCCTCCACTCAGTGTGACTGGCTGGTGCTACTTCCATTTCTTCTCACTGCTCCAAAGTTGCACTTGTGACACTTAGTTTGTATTCTGTTGGCTAGTGTTTAGTCCTTTGAAAATACCAAGATAAAGAATGGCTGAGCAACCTGGGTAACTCTGACTCCTCCAAAGCTTAGGAATCCTGTTATAAGAAACAAGAGAAAATCAGATAGATGCAGATTGACAGCAATCTTTTACATATAAATCTCTTAAAACCCCAAGTGAAAACAAATTGTATTTGAGATTTTTTTAGTCTTTAGAACATTTCTTCTTATTGTTTGGAATATGGGGTGTCCCACCCAAAGTTCCTGGGTTCATGCAGGAGGTGAAATGATTAGATTATGAGAATTGTGACCTGATTAGTGAATTAATCCATTTGATGGATTAATAATTTGAATGGATTGCTGGGTAGTAACTGTAGGCAGGTGGGGCATGGTTGAAGGAAGTGAGTCACTGTGAATATGCCATGGGGATAATGTATTTTGTTCCTGACTCATCACACTCTCTGCTCCCCATCTATCATGTTCTCTGTAGATTTTTTCCCCCACACCCTTCCACCATGGTGGTTTGCCTTATCTCAGGTGCACAGCAATGGAGCTGGCCAACTACAGACTGAATGTTTGAAACTGCGAACCCAAAATAAGTTTTACCTCCTCTACATTGTTCTGGTAAGGTGTTTTGGTCTCAGGGACAAAAATCTAACTAATATATTTCTTTATCTAGAAGTTTATTATTTTTTCTTAATATATTATTGGAAATGACCTCCAACTCAAAGTCATTGGATCCCACTTTGAATATTCCTGTGAGTTGTGGCATCTAAGAATATGAAAGAATTCAACATTCCATTATGTCAGACATCAGTTACATTTAGTTCTATTAGTATTTAAATATCAAAAGTCTTTTGAGTTATAAGGAAAATGCATAAACATAAGAGCCAGGGAAATGAAACTAGTCAACCAGAGTAGGAGGTACAGGCTTCTGTGAGTTCAATGGTATCTATGTAATATGGGCTTAGGACACCAATATGGTTTGGGTTTTTGTTTGTTTGTCTGTTTTATACCAGGGATTAAACTCAGGGGCACTTAACCTGAGCTATATTCTCCCCCCAATATGTTTTTTGAACTTAGCATCCCATAACATAGAAAATCTTAAAAGAGAGACTGGCAATCAATAAAATGACTTATATGTAATGTTCACAACATTTATTCATAATAGCCCAAAGCTGAAAATAGTCCAGGATGCATCCACAAGTTAATGGATAAAATTGTGGTAATAAGAATGCAATAGTTATGCATATTCAGCAATAAAAAAGAAATAAACTCTTGGTACTTGCAACATTGTGGATTAATCTCACAAGCATTATGCCAAGTAAAAGATGCATTATATAGTACATGTTGGATTATCCTATTAATATAAAGGCGGAATTTATTTATGTTAGAAAAAGGGCCAAACTGGGGTTTGATTGATTTGGAAGGGACATGAGGAAACTTTCAGGGAACACATTCATGTTCTGTAGCTTAATAATAATTGTGGTTACATGAGTGTGATCATTTCTCAAAACTCAGTGATCATATACTTAAAATGTATGAGTCTGATTAATTATAAATTTTATATCAAAAGAGGAAACTATACTGATATTGAACTCTAGTTTATGTTATATCCGCTGATGTGCTTAGGAAGAAGTTCACTGGTGTCTACAAAGTCCTTGTAAATATATAAAAGTAATTGATTAATTCAACAGAAGAGTGACTGAAGGATGAATATTTGATAAAACAAGTGAAGTCAAATGTTACCAGTAGAATCTTGCTGGTATGAGCATGAATTTTCACTGTATATCTCTTTTAATTTTTGCAATGTTTGAAATTTTTTGTATGTTGGGAGTCAAAGTGAGTGTATGGGTAGCTTCAGGCAAATATCCAAACAGATTTTTAGCCAAAATTACTCCAGTTAACCAGGATGGTATTTGTGTTCTTTAGAGTATATGTATCTTTTAGCCTGATTATGATTTGGATATGAAATATTCCAAAAAAAACTCATGTTTTAGGTAATGCAGGAATGCTCAGAGGTGAAATGATTAGATGTGGGTTAATCAATTTGATGGGTTAATCATTTGAAAGGACTACTACTGGGTGGTAACTATAGCAGGTAAGGGGAATGGTTGAAGGAAGTAAGTGACTGGGGCCATGCGCTTGGAGTATATCTGTCCCTCACCCCTTCCTATCTCTCTCTCTCTATTTCCTGGCTGCCATGAACTGAATTGCCTTCCTCTGCCATAACCTTCTGCCATGATCTTCTGCCTCACCTCAGGCCCAGAGCAATGGAATTGGTCAGTCATGGATGGAACCTCTGAAACTATGAGCCCAAAATAAACCTTTCCGCCTCTAAATTGTTCTTGTCAAGTATATTGGTCACAATAGCAAAAAGTTGAAGGACATACCTGGAAAAGGTGTAGAAAAGCAGCTTAGGAGGCTGAAGTAGGAGGATCATGAGTTCCAGGCCAGTCTCAGCAACTTAGCAAGGTCCTAAGCAACTTAGAAAAACCCTGTCTCTAAATAAAATATAAAAAAGGGCTGGGGATGTGGCTCAGTGGTTAAGCACCCCTGGGTTCAATCCCTGGTACCAATAAATAAAGAAAGAAAGAAAGAAAGAAAGAAAGAAAGAAAGAAAGAAAGAAAGAAAGAAAGAATGTTTACAAGATCAAAACCATAATATTAATATTTCCAGATTGAGAAAGACTTTGTGCATATATAATATTTCAGATTGATGTAATGTTTTAAGATTTTATCTAATTGAATCACAGTACCTTGCAATTTAAATTTTAAAAATGTAAATAACAGATATTTTTGATATTAAGCTAAGATCTCACTAAATTTAATTTAATATTGGAAAATTCACAATGTATATGAGTTAAGTACTCAGAAAGGGTTTAACTTTTTTGCTGTGATTCTTGGAAAAATTAAAATGCAGTTTTGTAAAACAAAATTAAACACATCAAATTTATGAAAGAAATTCAAGATGCTTGAATCATTAAACATTTTAACTAAATCTAAATAAAACCAAATTTCATTAGAAATTCCCTTTAAAAACCCCTTGAATCCACCACCACCCCTTGAATCCACCACCATGCCCACCCCAGCACTGCAGCTCCCCATCTACCAATGCATGGCAGCCTCCATCTTGGGACACTGTGGCTGCCTGCATATCCCCCTCCACGTGGGAGCCTCCACCTTGGGACACCGGACAGGGCCTGGAAACAGCCACCTGCCACAGCACTACCTGCCACAGCACTGCACCTCTGAACAGGCTGCCCAACACCACCACACAGCCCACCCTTGCTGCCCCATGTCTGAAAGTGGGCGCCTCCATCTTGAGACACCTCCACTGCCATTTTGGGTTACCTCCACTGCTGCCTTCACCATCTTTAGTTGGGGAAGCTTCCATTTTGGGACACCAGCAAAGACTTGAAGCTCAATGTCAAGGTACCTACAGGTTAGTCGCTGCCACCACCACCAACTAGGGACATGGCCTCTTACATCTAGGGATAACAGCCAAGAACTGGAAAACCATCACTAAGGTCCCTACAGGCTTGGTTACATCTGAGGCATCCCTGCTAGGTGTGCTAATGGCCACCATCTTGCTGTAGAGGCAGGAGAGAGCCTTGCAAAGGGTCAGTAGGTTGGGAGAAGGTGTACGGGCATCTTGATCCTATCTCATCCAGCCAACCTGCCTGGCACCCATCCAGACCCCAGAAACAGCATGGGAAGCACTATTTGGGACCCAGCACCAGCCTGGTCCATGACTCTCTCCCCAGTGTGACATCCCCCAATCACCTGGTCCCACTGGTTTGGCAATCAACAGGGCCCTCTGGCTCCTCAATCCCCTATCTCCTAACCACCCCCTAGCCACCAACCAGGCCCAGTGCTTGCAGCTACATGGCTGACCCACAGCTCTCAATACCTGGACCAGATCTGCCCAATACAGAGGATTTCTCCATGACAGGTGCACAGGTCCAGTGCTCAGCCCTCAGGACCTCCAGGGAAAGAGGTTCCTGATTGGGAAGTTGAAAGGGCAGGGACAGGAGAGATATAGTGACTAAATTGGAGACCAGGAATTGTGGGGTCCACAAGCAAGGTAAGGGGCTAAAAGCAAGTTCCTGGTTCACATGAGTGGACCCCAAAGGAGAGTCCAGGGGTGCACTCTTCCAATGGACTGGCAATTGCTATACCCCACCTCCAGGAATCCAGCTTCCAACTTGAATCCTTGGTAACTTTCACCATCCTGAGGTGGAGTCACCAGCAAACTCCAGACAACACCACCTATCAGAAGAGAAGGGAAGCAGAGAAGATATTGAACTCCAACAGAAACAATTGTTCAATTTTCCTTCATGATTCTTTTTCCCCCCTATTTTTTTCTTTTTTCATTTCTCATTCTCACAAACCCAACATTTTTTAAATCAAGTACTTTTTATGCATCAGGTTACCAAGGCCTGGGAGGTTGGAATAGTATATTACAGTTTTGTTGTAGATTTTTTTTTAATTTATTTTCTTTCTCTTTTCTTTCTTTTTTTTTTTTTTTAACTCATGCTCTCTAATTTTTTCTTACTTATCTGTTTCCTTGGAAGATCCTTCTCTCTTCTCCTGCTAACAACCAACTTCTTTTGATTCCTCTTTCACTCTTCCTATGATCTGAGACCTCTATACTCTCACCTCTAACCTCATTCACATCACATCCTACACCCCTCCCCCATTTTCTTTGTCCACCTTTAGAAATTGTAGACCTTATTTCAAACCTGCTGTTTATGTTGTAGATAATAATCAAATGCATCATCTCTGTTTATTGTGACAAAACTGTTAATGATTTAATAGGGGCTATTTGGTTTAAGGCTGCATATTATTTGCATTGGGTGCTGTTAATATTGATCTCCCCTTAAAGGTGAGGTATTGGAAACCTGCAGGGACACGATAAATCCATAGGGTGGAAACTAGAATATCCCATTTTCGTGCTGAAAAGGGTAAGACACACGAAAAACACACATGAAAAAAAAAAAAAAAAATACAAGGGGGGAAAGTTCCCCCCCATCACGAAACCAAGGTGCTATATTAATAGAATTCATTGACAGCACAGTAGAAGAAATGTCAGAAAAGGAGTTCAGAATGTACATAATTAAAATGATCTGCAAAGTAAAGGATGATAAAAGAGACCAAATGCAGGCAACAAAATATCACTTCAATAAAGAATTAAAAGAGCAAATGCAGGAAGAAAAGATTACTTCAATAAAGAGACATTCTGAAAAAAAAAAAAAAGAAATCCTTGAAATGAAGGAAACAATAAACCTAATTAAAAACTCAATAGAAAGTCATCACCAACAGACTAGATCACTTGGAAGACAGAACCTCAGACAATAAAGACAAAATATTTAATCTTGAAAAAAAGTTGACCACACAGAAAAGATGGTAAGAAATCATAAACAGAACTGAGAATTATAGGATAACATGAAAAGACCATAAGCTTTATCAGGATAGAGGAAGGCACAGAGATACAAACCAAAGGAATGAACAACCTATTCAATGAAGTAATATAAATTTTCCCAAACCTGAAGAATGAAATAGAAAATCAAATACAAGAGGCTTACAGGACACCAAATGCCCAAAATTACAACAGATCCACACCAAGGCACATTATAATGAAAATGCCCAGCATACAAAATAAAGATAGAATTTTAAAGGCCACAAGAGAAAAGTATCAGATTACATATAGGGGGAAACCAACTCTGATATCAACAGATTTCTCAACCCAGACCCTCAAAGCCAGGAGAGCCTGGAACAACATACCACAAATTCTGAAAGAAAATGGATGCCAACCAAGAATCTTATGTCCAGCAACGCTAACCTTCAAATTTGATGATGAAATAGAAACCTGCCATGATAAACAAAAGTTAAAAGAATTTACAGTTAGAAAGCCTGCCCTACAAAACATTCTCAGCAAAATATTTCATGAGGAAAAGAAAAACAACATTGAAAGTCAGCAAAGGGAGGAACTACCCTAAAGGAAAAGCCAATCAAAGGAGAAACTAAATCAAGTTAAAAACCAAAAATAAGCCAAAATGTCCAGGAATACAAGCTGTATCTCAATAATAACTCTGAATGTTAATGACCTGAACTCATTAATCAAGACATAGACTGGCAGAGTGGATTTTTTAGAAAGACCTAACAATACGCTGACTTCAAGAGACTCATCTCATGGGAAAAGACATCCACAGACTGAAGGTGAAAGGATGAGAAAAAACATATCACCGTATGGACTCAGTATAAAGCAGGAGTTTCTATCCTCATATCAGATAAAGTAGACCTCAAGTCAAAGTTAGTCAGAAGGAATAAAAAAATGACACTTCACACTGCTTAAGGGAATCATACATCAACAAGACATAACAATCATAAATATATATGCCCCAAACAATGGAGCTTCTATGCATATCAAACAAACCCTCCTCAATTTCAGATATCAAAAAGACCACGGCACAGTAATATTGGGTGACTTTAACACCTCTCTCACCACTGGATAGAGCTTCCAAACAAAAACTGGAAAAGGAAACTATAGAACTCAATAATACAATCAATAATTTAGACTTAAGAGACATATATAGAATACTCCATGCATCAATGAGCAAATACACCTTTTTCTCAGCAGAGCATAGATCCTTCTTTACTATTGATCATATGTTATGCCACAAAACAACCCTTAGAAAATACAAAAAATAGAAATGCTACCCTGCATTCTATCAGATCATAATGGAATGAAATTAGAAATCAATGATAAAATTTAAAAAAAGAAGCAACTCCAACACCTGGAAACTAAATAATACACTATAGAATGACACATGGATAGCAGAAGACATTAGGGAGGAGATTAAAAATTCTTGGAGGTAAATGAGAACACCAATACAATGTATCAAAATCTCTGGGACACTATGAAGGCAGTAATAAGAGGCAAGTTCATTATATTGGGCTCATTCATTAAAAAAATAAAAAGTCAACAAATAAATGACACACCATTTCATCTTAAGGAAGAAAAGAACCAATCAACATCCAAAATAGTGGAAGACAGGAAATAATTAAAGTCAGAGCTGAAATCAATGAAATTGAAACAAAAGAAACAACTGAAAAAATTGACAGAACAAAAAGTTGGTTCTTTGAAAAAATAAACAATATTGATAAGCCCTTAGCCACACTAACAAAGAGAAGGAGAGAGAAAACTCGAATTACTAAAATTCAAGATTCTAACAAAGAATACAAAAGATAATTACAAGCTATTTTGAAAAACTATGCTCCAACAAAATAGAAAATCTCAAAGACATCAAAAAATTTCTAGAAACATATGATCTATGGAAGCTGAACCAGGAGGACATACACAATTTAAACAGATCAATTTCAAGCAATGAAATGTAAGAAGCTATCAAAAGCCTGCCCACCAAGAAAAGCCATGAACCAGATGAATTCTCACCTGAGTTCTATAAGACCTTCAAAGAGGAACTAATACCAATACTCCTCAAAGTATTCCAAGAAATAGAAAAGGAGGGAATCCTTCCAAACTCAATCTATGAAGCTGGAATCACCCTGACACCAGACAAAGACACATCAAGGAATGACAACTTCAGACCAATATCTCTGATGGACATAGATGCAAAAATTCTTAACAAAATCCTGGCAAATTGCATACGAAAACATATTTTTTTAAAGTACACCATGATCAAATTGGGTTCATCCCAGGTATGCAAGGTTGGTTCAATATCCAGAAATCAATAAATGTATTTGATCATATCAATAGACTTAAGGTAAAGAATCATATGATCTTTTTCAATAGATACAGAAAAAGCATTTTATAAAATATAGCACCCCTTCATGTTCAAAACACTAGAAAAAAAATAGGGATAACAGGAACATACCTCAACATTTTAAAGGCTATGTATGCTAAGCCCACGGCCAACACCATTCTAAATGCAAAAAAAAAAAAAAAATTGAAAGCACTTGCTCTAAAAACTGGAACAAGACATTCACCATTCTATTCAACATAGATCTTGAAACTCTAACCAGAATAATTAGACTAAAGAAATTAAAGAGATATGAATAGGAAAAGAAGAACTCAAACTATCCCTATTTGCCAATGACATGATTCTACATTTAGAGGATCCAAAAAATTCCACCAGAAAACTTCTAGAACTAATAAATAAATTCAGCAAAGCAGCAGGATAAAAAAATCAACACCCATAAATATCATGCATTTCTAGTCATTCAAGTGATAAATTCTCTGAAAGATAAATTAGGAAAATTACCCCATTCACAATAGCCTCAAAAAATAAAATACTTGGGAATCAACCTAACAAAAGAGGTGAAAAACTTCTACAATGAAAACTACAGAATACTAAAGAAAGAAACTAAAGAAAATCTTAGAAAACAAAAAGATGTCTCATGTTCTTGGATAGGCAGAATTAATATTATCAAAATGATCATACTACCACAACCATTATAGAGATTCAATGAAATCCCAATTAAAATCCCAACATCTTCCCTCATAGAAATAGAAGAAGCAATCATAAAATTCATTTGGAAAAATAAGAGACTCAGAATAGCCAAAGCAATCCTTAGCAAGAAGAGTGAAGCAGGAGGCATCACAATACCAGAACTTAAACTCTACTATAGAGCCATAGTAACAAAAACAGCATGGAATTGGCACCAAACAGACACATAAATCTATGGTACAGAATAGAAAACACAGAGACAAACCCACATAAATACAGTTATCTCATACTAGACAAAGGAGCCAAAACCATTCATTGGAGAAAAGACAGCCTCTTCAATCAATAATGTGAAGAGAGAGCCTACAGAGTGAGAGAAAATCTGTACCACACACACTTCAGATGAGCATTAATCTCCAGGATTTATAAAGAACTCATAAAACTTAACACCAAAAATACAAATAACCCAATCAATAAATGGGCTAAGGAACTGAGCAGACATTTCATAGAAGATGACCTACAATCAATCAGTAAATATATGAAAAAATGTTCAACATCTCTAGTAATAAGAGAAATGCAAATCAAAACTACCCTAAGATATCGTGTCACCTCAATTAGAATGTCTATTATCAAGAATACAAGCAACAGTAAGTGTTGACAAGGATGTGGGGAAAAAGGTACTCTCAAACATTCCTGGTGGGGTTGCAAATTGGTGCAACCACTCTGGAAGGCAGTGTGGAGATTCCTTAGAAAACTTGGAATGGAATGACCATTTGACCCAGCTATCCCACTCCTTGGCCTATACCCAAAGGACTTAAAATCAGCATACTACAGTGATGCAGCCACATCAATGTTTATAGCAGTTCAATTCACAATAGCTAAATTGTGGAACCAACCTACATGCCCCTCAGTAGATAAATGGATTATCCATTCATCCAATATATATATTCTATATACACACACACACACACACACACACACACACAATGGAATATTGCTCAGCCTTAAAGAAGAATAAAATTATGGCATCTTCAGGTAAATGGATGGAGTTGGAGAATATCATGCTAAGTAAGATAAGCCAACCCCATAAAACCAAAGGCCAAATGTTCTCTCTGACAATATGACGCTGATATATAACAGGTTGGGAGGGGGGTAAGGGAAGAATGGCCAAACTTTGGAACGGGCAAAGGGCATTGAGGGGAGGGAGGATGCAGAGTGGTGGGAAATATGGTGGAATGAGATGGACATTACCCTATATACATGTATGATTGCATGAATGGTGTGACTATACATCGTATACAACCAGAGAAATGAAAGTTGTACTCCATTTGTGTACAATGAATCGAAATGCATCCTGCTCTCAGGTACAAGTATATAGGACCAATAAAAAATAAAATAAAATAAAATAAAAAAGAACTGATAAAACTTGCTAAACTTAAAATGGGAGTAAGATTTTTAGGCTAAATTTGAAGCCAATGAATTGCATTGAAAAAAAAAAAAAACTTCCTTCAAGTTTTTCAAAAAGCTCATATCAACAGAAAGAACTCACATTTTTCAAGGACTACTCATAGGAGTACACTAAAGGTAGTTGTTTTCCCACAGATTTCTCAAAGTTCACTGAAGATATCCACCCACTCCTCAGCGAGGCAATCCTTTGAAGTACATAGGGCAGCATATTTCAGGACTTTTATGATGAGCTTAACTTTATTCATAATAGCCAAAACCTGGAAATGGTCCAGGATCCATCCAGGAGTTCATGGATAAACCGTGGCATATGCATTCAATGGTAAATGCATACTCTGCAAAAAAAAAAAGAAAAGAAAAAGAAAAGAAAAAAGAAAAAGAAAGAAACTACTGATAACTTGCAACACTGTGGACAAATCACAAAAGCATGATACCATATGAAAGACGCCTTATACAAAATAGTACATGTTAGATGATTCCATTAACACCAAGTTCTAGAAAACGCAACTTCAAAATTCTGCTACTTAATGTTATCAAAAATTCAGAGAAGACAGCACTATTTTCTGGGTGTATTGGTGAGCTTTTCATCAGTGTGACCAAAATACCTGCAAGAACAACTTAGAAGAGGAAAGATTTATTTGGATTCATGGCTTCAGAGAATTCATTTTATGATTGGCCGGCTCCAACTATGAAACATCATGGCGGAAGGGCCTGGTGGAGGAAAAGTGCTCAGCTCAACCAGACACCAGAAAGAAAGGAAGGATCCAGTGAAAGATAAACCCTTCCATGACCTACTTCTTCCCACCAGGTCCCATCCCCAGTAGTCCATTCAGCTATCAATGGAGCAATTCATTCCATAAGGTCTGAGCCCACATGATCCACTTTCCCAAAGTCCCCACCACCACCGTCAAAACACACAAGACTTTGGAGGACATTCCAGATCCAACCCATAACACTCAGGGTTGCCTGAAGTTTGTGCAGTCCATCCATTTCATTCCTCCAACTAATGCTAACTTTCTCCAGGATGAAGCCAGACCATGGGAAGGCTGAACTCCATGCTTCTTGCCTTTCCCATTTAGCACTTCTTGGAATGGGCTCTTTTGGTGTGATTATGCCATCAACCCACACGTATGTTCATTATGGAAAAAAAAAAAAACTGAAGAAATGTCGATGGACATTCTTTGTTGATCTGAGGACCCCAACCACTGTACCACGTATAGTTGCTTATCAAGGACCAGGAGGAAATTCTTTCCGGGATGTAGTAAAGATTGATATTCCTTATCCAAAATGCTTGGGGCCAGAAGTATTGCAGATTTTGGATTTTCAGTGCTTTTTCTTTAATTTGGAATATTTGCATAAATTTGATAAGACCCGAATCAAAACAAAAAAATTAATTTGTTTCTTATACACCTTCTATACATAGCCTAAGGAGGATTTGTACACTCATCTTAGTGGACCTTTATTTTGGCTGTGACTCTTCACACAGGGGTGGGTGTGGAATTTTCCACTTGTGGCCTCATGTCAGTGCTCAAACAGTTTCATATTTGGAGCATTTGGTATTTTATGTTTTGGGATTAGGGCTACTTAACCTGTACTATGAAAGTTTGTGTCTTGACCTGAATGTTTTATTACTCAGACAGGCAATCATTATTTTTCTTTGTGTTTGCTGCTCAAAGCTACATTCATGGTCTCCTAAAAACTATCGTCAATTTTTGGCAAACTATAGTAGACCCTCTCCTTTGATTTCACTTTCCTGGTGCTTGTTTTCATTTCACTAGATTGTGTTCACTTGTTTTCATCTTGTGCTTGAATGCGTTGGTAAGAATAGACAATTACATGAGCTGTCAATCTTCAAGTTATTCTAAGGACACTTAATACAACTCCTAGCTGTGGAGTTCATGGGCAAAAGAAAGTTTTAAAACCCAAAAGAGGTAATATAGATAAGGATGAAGACAAGGGGACCCTAAAAGACAACTGAAAGTGGATATAGAAACCTATTTTTTAAAAGAGGGAAGATGCATTGTTTTGAATTATCTTCTGGAAACAGATCGGGGCATGGAGACGGAGGGAGCTGAGAATATGTGGGGTTCTACAACTTCTCTAACACAATAACTACATCTCATCATTCTGTGCACATTTCATGTTTTAAAATGTCGACAGAAATTTATATTTTCTGGGGTTTGCGGTACAGGAAATTTCTAGTTATTGTAAGTCCTATCTCTTGTTCAATTTAAATTAATACCACATTGGCTCAGGGAGGTCAAAACCAAGTTATGTTGTTGAGTCATCACCCACAATGCTTTGCTTGGATCCTCACCCTTTCTGTGCAGGGAAGGAAAAAAAATCTTGTGATCCTTGTTGCTCTTTAAGGTCTCAGATGTTTCAATGTTTTCCAAAACACACCTAATGCTAGGGGGGAAATGGCTTTTAGGAAATACTACGCCTAGTGGGTCTAGTGCTTTGGGTCGCTGAGTACACTGCATATGTTGCTTGCTTTGGGGTAAAAGCCTTCTGGAAAATCACTGTTCTGTGCTTCCAGATGGAGAGGAGTCCTCTCCCAGTTCCCACAGTGGGATCTCATTGGTTTTTAAGCCAATTAGCAAACCTCATACCCTGGCCATGGTGATTGGCTCATGTTACCCAGTCGGTAATATACATTGACAAGCCCACTGGGAAAGAGAAAAACAAAGATTCTCCTTCTTCCACTAGATATAATGGTATGAGGATTTAACTATCTGGAGAAAGCCTGGACTGCTGACAGCCTCAACACAGCACAGATTAGCACTAACCCAAAGGAGAGAGAACTCAGGTGGGAACAGAGGGCTCGCTTAGAGCTGGAAGCTGTCTTGCCCAAAGCCTTCCAGGTAATTGAGCCAATACATTTTGCTTAAACCAGTTTTGAGTTAGTGTTTCCATCAATTGTGTATTACCTAAAATTATTCAGAGTTGTATTTAATTTTACCTTCCTAATAAAATTATGGCATTTGCAGATAAATAGATGATGCTGGAGACTGTTATGCTAAGTGAGATTAACCAACCCCCAAAATCCAAAAGCTGAATGATCTCTCTGCTAAGTGAATGATGATGCATAATGAGGGGTGGAAGGGAGGCAAGAATGGAGGAAGGATAGATAGCATAGAGGGAAGGGAGGGGTGGGGTCGGGTGGGGAAGTAACAATAATAACAGAATGAGACAGACATCATTGCCCTGTGTACATGTATGAATGCACAGATGGTGTGAGTCTACTTTGTGTACAACCAGAGAAACAATAGCTGTACTCCATTTGTGTTCAGTGAATCAAAATTAAATAAGAAAAATAAATAAATAAATAAAAATTTTTACCTTCCTGCCTGCTGTTGGCATCTTTTTGTCTTCTGTTTTTCTATATCTCTTCTAATCAAATTACAGGCATCATACTTATTTGCATGATTTTCACTGTTCTCTTATCTCGTATCTTTTCAAGTATTTGAGCTGCATGGTGATGATTTTTTTCCCCTCACATTCTCTGTGTGATTCTTCCTGACAGTGAGCTTTAGGCAGTTCACTGAAAGGTACAAAGAGGAAGACTTATGTATCCTAAAAAACAAAAGAAGATGTTTCAAAGTGCCTTTAACATTTCTTAAATTGCTCTTGCAGAGTGCAGTAGGATAGCCTACTGCAGGAGGCACCCGGATGCAGTCTGCAGGAGGTCTAGACTCCATGGTTCCGTGTTGACAAAATGTGGCCCAGGGTCCCTTCTCATCAGAATTGCCTTGGATGAAGTCACAAAAGCAGGTGCATGTCGCAGAAACTTCCTCCCTGACCTGAAACCCTAATCTCTAAGAGCTTGGCCTGGTAAACTCAGTTTGAATTAACTCCCCAGGAGACTCACGTGCACAGCAAAGTTTAAGAACTCCTAGCCTAGATTTATCCTGGCAGCAGTAGCAACACAGAAACTACCTAAGTAATGGTTTTCTATCACTATGAAAAAAATCCATTCTCCTTATTTATGAGTAATGTAGCTGCTTTTAAATATAAAAGTTATGGAAGTAATTGCAGTAATGGGAAAATTTTAACTGGTTAGAGTTGAATGAGACATAGGGAAAACTGAAGAAATTTCAAAAATGTTTTGCACTTACTTGTTCATTTTGATTGTCTTTATCTAAATTAATCATTCTTAAGCTTGGCTTCACATCAGCTTCTTCAAATGACACTGCCTGGGTCACCTCCAGAAGGATGAGTTCAGAGTCTCCCAGGATGTGACACAGACAATTAGACATTGGAACTGGGGCTAGTCTACTGGTAGAGTTGGCAAGACAAGAGCCATAAGATGAATTTCAAGATTGCAGAGGTAAAGTTCATTGTCAAGGCAGAACTCCATTGACCTGGAGACTAGAGACTATCTCCCTTCCTATAATTTTTACCATCTTCTCCAAAATATCTCTTTCCTACTACCTACTTACTCAAATCCTGGGTTCCGGAGCCTTTTAAGGCATATTTCATAGCTAATATAATGCAAGAATTTTCCAGGGCCCATAACACTAGATCCAGGTTTGTTTTTCCTAATTTACTGTACCTCGTTCAATTTCATTAGTACCATGCACACATATGTATATATGTATACATATAAAACTACGTGTGCATATTTATACACATTGTTTTAATTCATCTTAACATAAAATGGAGACAAAACTCACAGGAAAAGAGTCATCCTTTTCCATATCCATGGGAGGATGCTGAGGGCCTTAGAAGGATAATAGATACAATTCCCATCAAGGAACTAATGGCCTTAATGAGCTCAGCAATGTAAAAACTACATTGGCAAAGACACCGCGTAGAATGTGCAAGCAGTTCCTTTTCATTGGTGGCAGAATGTCACAGCATTACAGCTGAGCTGTGGCTTGGTTAATTGATTCAGAATGATTCCCGTTGAGCAATCATCTTCGGAGGCAATGGCAATGCAATCTGCTAGCGACCGTCACTTTCTATCAGGGATAAATTATGCTGGGTAATGGGTTCAGGTGCTCATAGAAATAGACTGTCATAAAATCCTCATGTGTGATATTTTAGTGAAATCACCTCATCCAGATGATGAAAACAAAAGAGCACAGATTGGTGGCAGGGGCAGAAGGTGCTCACCTCCCCACTGTTGATGAGAAATGCAATGTCCAAAATTGCTGTTGATGGATGGCTCACCCAGCAGGGCAGTTAGCAGCCCCCAAATATTCTCATGCACAGTGATGATGCTATGAGAAAATATAAATAGGAAATTGTCATGCACTGTGGGTGTGAATTGATTGCAACCAATTGTTAATCCCTTTACAATATGTTTTGAGGCTTGTTATTACGTGTATCCTTTGACATGGTAATTTCCACTTTTAGGACTTTACCCTTAGGAGATAATACAAACAGATATGCACACAAGAGTCTTCGTTATAGCATTGTCTAGACTAATAAAAATTGAGAAGCAACATAAATGCTTATAGCAAACTTATAGATAGGAATGTGCATAGTGATTTAAGAGTGTTAAAAGTGATGATAAGTATCTATAAATGTCTTGACTGCAGTGATCTGTAATTCCCACTCAGGAGGCTGAGGCAGGAGAATGGCAAGGGCCAGTCTGGGCAGCAAGACCCAGTCTCAAAATAAAAAATAAAAAAATAAAAAGAACTGGAGATATAGCTAAGTGGTAAACTGCTTGCCCAAGTGTACACAAGGCCCTGGGTTCAATCCTCAGCACAGCAAAAGAAAGGGGTAAAAAAATCTATGAATGCATTGACATAGATACAGTTAATTAACCACAAATAAAGTTTATAGAACAGTATATATAGTTGTGCTACATTCATGTAAAATTATATAAAATAGCAGAATATCTCAAAACATGTTCACTGAAATTTTAATCATTTTCACCAAATTGTAGAGCCAAGGGTGATCTTTACTTTCTTCATTGTACTTTCCCATGTTGCTTGAGCTTTTACAAGGAACGTTCAGCAATTGTACAAAACAATAAAGCTATTTACAAAGAAATGAATATGATGAGAAACTTCATGTAAGTACAAATGAGATAGGGACTTGAAATCATTCTCAGGATCACACCTCCACTCCCAGATGATGATAATGATGCTGATGAATTGCATAATAATCATGTATGATAGCAAAAACATTAATTTGCAATTTGGGGGGAGTGGCCTAAGCACTCAGCTCCATAGACACAATAGTAATAAATGGACTTGGAGCTGAAATTAAATAAGTGCAGAAGCATTTGCAAGCAAAGGGCGCTGGGCCTGGGGAGATTGAGGACACCTGAGAAACAGTGTTGGAGTAAGGAGCGGGTTCACACCATCCAGGAGAGTTTATCTTAGCCTAAGAAGAGCTCTCAGGAGGAAATGACTGTGAGAGGTGAATTTGAAAGTGTGAGGTAGACAGCTGGGTGGAGAGGAAGTCAAAGAGAATATTTCATACCGCCTAAAGTAAGGAAGAAGAATATTTTTGCCTTGGGATTTCCAAAGGAGAAATGTGAAATGCATCAGTGTTCT
The DNA here is from genome assembly GCA_020662805.1 of Glaucomys volans. NCBI lineage: Eukaryota > Metazoa > Chordata > Mammalia > Rodentia > Sciuridae > Glaucomys > Glaucomys volans. The sequence goes on along the minus strand of JAJEJO010002253.1, from coordinate 132,106 downwards.
GCCGAAAGCTTAGCTCAGTCAGGCCCCATACCTGCCTCCAAATGCTTTGGCAGGTATGTTGTATAGAAACTACTGCGGAGAGATCTCTCCCGGAAAGTGGAACAGTAAACACTTCTGGAAGCTGGTCATACCTCCATCAGACCACAGAGGTATTGCTGAATGCACGGTCAGAACACTGCAGAAAGGTTTGCAACACAGTAGGATGCTCTTAAAAGCAAGCAGAATCTATATCTTTAAAAATAATGCTAATTTTGATGATGTCAACCAGTTCTCTTCCCCACCCATCCTCTGAGAGAACCTTTAAATATTCCTTTTGTGTGTGTATGTTTGTGTGATGGTACTGCATCTCTGGACTAGGGACAAGGAAACAGCTCTTTATCAGCCAGTACTGACCCAGCATAGTTCCCTTAACAGAGAATAGAATACAGAGGGACTGGAATACAATGTAGCTATTTTGATGGAATTCAATGACAATAGCCAATTCATTGGATGCTGCCAGGCTAGGTCTGCACCTGGAGGTAGGTGTAGCCAAGCGTTTTTTTGCTTTTTGTTTACTTTTTTTAAAATGTGATGCTTTAATACATAATATGTATTTTAAGCTGGGCACGGTGGCGCACGCCTGTAATCCCAGCACTTGGGAGGCTGAGGCAGGAGGATCGTGAGTTCAAAGTCAGCCTCAGCAATTTAGCGAGGCCCTGAGCAACTCAGTGAGACCCTGTCTCTAAATAAAATACAAAATAGGGCTGGGGATGTGGCTCAGTGGTTGAGTGCCCCTGGGTTCAATCCCTAGTACCAAAAAAAAAAAAAAAGACAGTATGTATTTTAAATAGAACATGTATATAATGCACTTTCGTTCAAATGTCCAAATACACAAATTAGTATAACAACTCAAACCTGAGCATGATTCTTGGGACAGTTTGCAGCTATTTGGTTTTTTGTATTGTGATCGTTGTAATTATGTATTCTCTGCCTTCCCCTGTGGTTAATCAGCTCCTTCATAAACAGGGAATCACATCTGTTTTTCTCACTGCTGCAATTCCAAGAGAGCACACCTGCACATAGTAACTGCTCAGTAAATTCAATGAGCAATATTAGAACGAATAAGATCCTGGGCAAAAAAGCCAGCAAATATCCAAGAGGTGGGAGGAGCTGAGAGAAAAGATTTGGAGGAAAGAGGGGCCCCCAGAGCAGTATAATAATCTACTTTTGGATTTAGTTTACCTGATGATATAAATATATATGTATATATGTATAAATATGGATATATATGTTTGACTGTATATATGTCTGTATACATATATATTCAGTCATTTTTATCTGTGGGTTCCACATCATGAATTCAGCCAACCACAGAGTAAACGTAATTCTGGGGGGAAAAGAACCTGGGTCTGTAATGAAAATGTACAGAATTTTTCTTATCACTATGTATTATAAGTAATGCAGAGATGATTTAAATTACATGGGAGAAAGTAGGTAGGTTCTAAGCAAATGTTACACCATTCTGTCTGTGGGACTGGAGCATCAGTGTGGACTTAGGTATCTGAGAGGGGACCTGGAACCAATCCCCTGCAGATACTGAGGGACAGCTTATCTATTACTTCTGGTTTTCCTGCCATGAAACTTTGAGATGACAACTGGACTTTCCCCTGCAAAACCCCCAGTGAATTATGTTAATTAATTTGTAGAGCAGAATTCAAAAAGGTCAAGGTCATAGAAACATGAGGCTATCAGAACTTTCCATCATGGGTTTGTGTTAGCTATGTGTAAGTTTTGCATATATTCCTCTCAATTTCTTATTTTTTATGTCACATTTTTGTATTTATAAAAATTTAGCATTTTATTTCTTGTATGTTAATGATGTAGGTATTAGGTTTTATGTAGATTTTAAGTATCTCACCAATACCAGGAAGTAATCCCTATTTCCCCACAGGGTGCCTCTATTCCCTGCTGTATTACCTGCAAAAGAGTAGGGATTGGCTAAAGACTGTCCTTTTCGTTAGTCATCCTTCCCCAAAATACAAAGATTTGTTTATTCAACAAATATTTACTGAGTGCCTACCCTGAGCTTGTTCCTGGCTTTTGGCACCTGGTAACACATTTGGGAACAAAATAAATCCCTGAGAGCTAACATCCCCATTCACTCTGAACTAGTCTTCTCAGGATTGAAATTCAGTCTTTGCATAAAAGTTGACTAAAATATGAAACATAAACCATCACTTGAACATATACCATGGGGTTGCCTTTGCCTTTCCCCACACAGAGATTAACACCCTAAAACACACTCCTGCCATCAGCGTCGCATGCCTAAGTTATTAGTCACCGTGCGCTGGATGGGAGACCCGTAATTTAACTGAAAGATGGGTCCAGAGCAAGATTCCTGGGAAACCTTGAGGACCTCTTAATGCAGAGTGACTCACAGGGCCCTGTCTTCAAGAGCGGCTGTGGAGAGGATGTACCCAATGAATGTTCTAGTTCCCAGGAGGCTGTTCGGGGAGAAAACAGATGCAGGTAACTTCCCTTCTTTTTTATTCCTCACCACAGGCCACTGAGTTCCTGAGAGCAGTAAGATTGGGGAAAGAGCAAATAGCCATACGTTTCTCTCATCTGTCCCCTGTTCCCAAACATGGCTTCAAATGTGAGAACAGCCATCCCCCATATCTTCAGGTGATGGTTCCAGGACTCCCACCTCCATGGTACATCTGCGGATGTTCCATCCAGCAGGACTCTTGAGGGACCTGGGTGTTTATGCCCTGTGGAAAATGTTCTCCAAATGTAGCAACTACAATTCCTTCTGGCCGAACGCACAGGTCAGCCATTCCTCACCAGCAGAAGTGAAGTCCACTTCTCCATTGCTGAGACAAAGACCCACCTGGAACAGGCTCTCACCAATAGGAGGCAGAGGCAGAAGTGATGCTTGGCCAGTTCTGAGTCAGGCAGACACCTGGAAGTTTCCACTTTCATACTCTCTGGGGAGGCCAATTACTGTCTTGTGAAGAATCTACTAGACTCATCTACCCCACAAATGAGATGCCGTGTAGAAAGAGAGGCCCCTCCAAGGAACACCCTGGTGCAGACAGGGGAGGGGAGTCTTCTTGAGCCTTCCAGTCCTCCAGCTGCCAACGGAAGCAACTGAGGAGGGGTCGCAGGTCACACAGTACTGGCAACTACACAACTGAGTCATGGCCGAATGTCTGACCCACAGAATCAAGAGAAGAAATCAACCGCTGCTGTTTTATGAAGTAACCACACATTTTCTTAGATAGCCAGTACATACAGATGGTCACTGGTGAAGAATTGCTCCTGGGGTTGATTTCAGGGGACATCAGGCCCACTTCACCAGTGGACAAAGCTGGTTTCACTACCCAGAGAAAATCTCAGATAAAGAAATGGGGGTCCCTGGTCCTTGGATGTCAGGCCTGTGTGCAATGAGGTGGCAAAGACATAGGGACACAGGTGGATCTAGAAGCCAGAAATCCTACTACTTCCGTTGTCTC
>JAJEJO010002253.1:46609-128602 GCA_020662805.1 Glaucomys volans | reverse complement strand
GATTCCAAGGAAGAGACTCCAGTGCCTTTTCCCAAGCAGTTCAGCCTAGAAAGAGGCAGGCCCCAATATGGCAGCAGCTCCCAACCAGCAACATTAAGATAAAACCACTGCACGAAGTGCTGCCTCAGTGGATAGAAGCAATGCTCCATCTAAGACAGAATGCCTCCTGCTTTCCTTTTTTTTTCCCTACTGGTGGTGAGGTCACCCAGGGGACCCAGTTTTTCCCCTTGTTGCCCTGGTAATCAAAGCACATAATTAAAAGCTAGCTGGTGAGAGCAACGGATGTGATTCTGTGACCCAAGAACAGTGTTTTTCCTAAACAAAGCTCATTAGATCCCATTAAATCCACCGTAGGTTTAAGTTGACAGTGTCTACGCTGGAATGATCATAAGCAGGGGTTTCAACCAAAGAATATCCTGAGCACAGAGAAAGTTTGAAAACTGATTTTGTGTTTTTCAAAGTGAGGAGCTCAGGGACAGGTCGGGCCTTCTAATACTTACACCAGGCGGGAATGGGGAGATCCTGGGGGAAGACTCTGAAACCTGAAGACAGTGGCTGGGAAGAAAGAAGAGAGAGAAGGGAGGGAGGAGGAGGGAGGAGGAGGGAGAGGAGGGAAGAGGCGGACAGAGGGGTGGGGGGGAGAGGGAAAGAGAATGGAAGCAGGAGGAGAGATGGGTGGAGAGAGGAGAGTCAGGCAGCGAAAGGGCCCACAATGAGGGGACATCTAGCCAATGGCGCAGTGAGGCGGAGTGGAAGTGACTTACCACTGCTGAATTCATTTATGTCTCAATGATCAAGCCACGTCACAATAAATTTTTTTATTAATTGTGTATTTTCTGTCACCTAAATGGCTGGTTCAGAATGGGATATTTTGTTTTTGCCTTTTTTTTTTTTTTTTTTTTTTCTTTTTAATTTTAATTTTGGGGGGGAAAGAAACTGGGTAAATTCCAAATGCTTCAGCTTTGACCAGGCTGTGGCAGTTTCTCTAATCACGCTGTAAATACTCTGAAAACCAGTGCCCCCCCCAGCAGCCCCTGGTCATTCCCCTCACCAGATGTCTACCTGGAGGACAGGAAAGGAAGGTGCTGGGTGGGTGGAGCAGATGTTGCAGCCTGAGATCTCTAACCCAGATGCCAGGAAGCCTTCAGAGGGAAGCTGGGGCTCCTCCTGGAGGTCAGAGTGTAACCAGGTGTCTTCCAAGCCTGGGTTTGAACCTGCCTGACTTTGAGCCAGTCATTAAATTTCAGCCTCCAGGTTCTCACCTGATAATAGGGTTGATAGCACCATTTACCTCCTAGAGGTGTGGTCAATGCTTTGTTTAGTGCCCACGAAGTAGCCAGCAGTTACTGACAGCTAACTGTTACTATCATTATTGGTAGTAATCTGCACAGACCCTGCAGGGAAGAATGACATGAGGTGTTTTTGAGAGGTGTAGGGCAATTTCTCAGACAGCATGGTCTTGATCCCTGAAATCACTTATGAGGAAACTTCTCTGGTTCCTTAAACATTGTCCCTCATTTGAAATGCAACTTAGCACCTCCAGAAGTTCCCTGAGATGCTGCCCACCCCAAGAATGAGTGTGTTGTATTCAAAGACACATCCCATGTTGGGCGGAGCATCCTTTACTTTTTAGGGTGTGTGCACAAGAAATTTATGCCAGTTTTCTTGCATATAGCAGTGCATAAGCTTGGTGTAATACAGAAGTGTTTAGCATGTGGGTCCCAAAATGGGGCATCAGGAGCTCTGTGAGTCCCCTGAAATTAAATGCAAACTTGTCTTGGTGCATTTCTATGCTTTGAGGGCCAAAAGATCCACAGCTGGTGTTGGATTCTCAAAGGGCATCATGGCCAAAGAGCCTCTGTAGTGGGGACTACCACCAGAAAGCAGCACTCCACAGTGTGTTTCAAGGACAGTGGATTTGCTGAAAGTCTGAAGAGATCTGGAAGTACATTGCAGTTTGGAAGGATAAGGTGAAGGAGATTCGAAGCAATGGCATCAATGACAAATCAGACTAACCCAGGAAGCAGCAGCATGTGGATGGGAGAAGCAGAGATTTCATAGAGCCTCCCAGCAGGAGGTGAGGGAGGAGGATTACAAGTTCAAAGCCAGCCTCAGCAACTTAGCAGGCCCTAAGCAACTTAGCAAGACCTGTCTCTAAATAAAATATAAAAAGGGTTGGGGATGTGGCTCAGTGGTTAAGTGCCCCTGGGTTTGATCTCCCATAGCAAAAATAAATAATAAAAAGAGAGAGAGAAGTCCCATAGTGCCAAGCCAAGCCCTCCAACCCAACTGTCCCCTGTGCTGCCCTGAGGGAGCACACAGAGGGAGATTCCAAGAACCAACATTCGAAAAGTCAAGGGCTGGAGCTAGGGTGACCCAAGGACTCAGGGGTACTAAAGTCTAGACCCACCTGTCTGATCTTAGCACCAGTTCTCCATCTATGATTGAGGAGATCACATTAGAAAATCCGGAGCACTTCTTCCAATGCTAGAGTAAGGATTCTAATGATTCCTTAAGTTTGCTCATTGAATACTTCATGCACATGATTTAGATTTTCTAGAATCTGAATCTTACATAATTTAGCTATAGGATTACTGGGGAAATTCCTGATGACTGATTAAAATTGCATTTCAGATAAGCAACAAATAAATTTTAAAACATGTTTGTTCCAAATATTGCACAGAATCTATTCATCCAGACAGTCCCTAACTTGTCATGGTTCAACTTGATTTTTTGACTTTAAGATAATGGGAAGGTGGTACATGCTCAGTAGAAACCATGCTTTGGGTTTTGCATTTAGATCTTTTCCCAGCCTGGCTCTATGGGTCCAATCCTCTCCCTCAAAGTTAGGCAGTGGCAGCGACAGCAGCTCCCAGTCAGCCCCACGATCCCAGGGAAAACGACCCACGCTTTGGTGTGCTATGAAAGTAAGTGAGGATGTGTGGTAGGCTAAGAGCATTAAATTCATTTTTAATTGACTGTGGGATTCTCGGGATGAAACCTCTGCATTAATATATTGTTTACTTTTTACCTAAAATTCACAGTTTGCTAGGACTCCTGTATTTTTATTTGCTCAATCTGGTGGCTGTGTCTTCATTCTTTACTCAAAATAAAATAATAAAAAATTAGGAATATCAACTGCAGTACTGAGTGTGATGCTTTTTTAGAACAGCAAAAGAAATCCCAGAAAATTATGGGATCCTTGAAGGCTCAGCTCTATGTAGGCGATTTGAACACTCTACCACTACTGGACCAAGGACCTCTGCACCGGAGGTCCCTGGAGCCCAGTCCTCATTAGCTTCACAGTCAAGTCAGATCTGCTGGGATTCTGACACCTCTGCTGAAGACCTCTCTGTGCCCCCGACCTCACCTGGTTTTCGTGGCAATCTCTCAAATTACACAATTGGGTATTTCTGCAACTCCAGTTTTAATATTTTAGTCTCTTCTCTCTTCTGGGGGTTGGATTTCTAGCTCTCTTATTTTATCTAAAAATAGATCTTAAATAATGTTTATAAAGCAGTATAAGCTTTTCACATTAGACTATTTTAGAAACATTACAATATTATGTTAATTATGTGGGCAACTTTGGTCACTTTTATTTTTTGTACTTTACAAAGTCTAAAATGAGAAACAAGGAATAATAAATATTTCCTTCACATAGGAATGTTTTTATAGAAACATTTAATTTTGACTGTAGCCTACAGATATATAAAGTCATGTGGGTCTATAAATAAATATGTGTATATATGTTTAATATATTCATGAGTGCTCTATGGAATTATCCTAAAAGCACAACTAACTCCAACATAATGATAGACCTGCAGGAAACCAGTTGAGTTAGACAAAACTATTCTGTCAGAGCCATATATAAAGTTTTATGGATAAACTCTGTGTATATTTTAAATAGCATACACAAAGGATCCACAGAAAACATTCTGCTGTTCTTCATTTTAAATTTCAACCACCAGGTCCAATTGGTTTTTATTATGGAAAGACAGTTATTTTTGAGGATTATTGCATAGAATTTGCATTATTATGGCATATAATGTTTTTGACTTTGAAAATCTCTTCCTAATAGCACTGGAAATTGACTTAAAATGTAATATGATGAAAAATACAAACGATTATGAAGGAAAGTATAAGTAATTTAAGATAGATAATACCAGCAAGAGATGAAGAAGGCAGAGCAAGATAAGCAGAAAGGAAGGGGCTGAGATGTCAAGAAATGAAATCTCTTTAGCAACTTTTGATGAATGGTTTGAAATAGGTTACACGAGGCATGAATAGATTCACAATGGTAACTGAATATAGTAGTTCCCCATTCCGGGTGTGCCAGTCTTCCATGTGGCTGTTGGCTTACTTTTTCCCTCTAAAATGTTTGAGATATCACATTGAGGTGTGTGTGTGTGTGTGTGTGTGTGTGACAGTGGCAGGGCTGTGGGTGAGGGCCACGTGACTATTAGTAGTACTTCAGGATATCCACCTTGTTGTTTATTGTATAAGTTAACTATTACAGTTGAAATCATGAAGACTTTCTTTTCCCAAAATATTTAATATGGAATGGAATTCTACTACTGCCTTATCTTTAAATCTGCCTTTCTTTTTCAACAGGCATTTAATTAAATGCCCCATAGTTAATTATGCTATCTTAAGGTTCCCACTTTTTCTTTTTGCTTGATATTAGCTCATTTCTTGTGCAAATAATTATTCCAGTATCTTCCACTTGTGTACTTTTATTTATTTATTTTTATTTTTACAGACTTCATTTTGATTCATTGTACACATATGGGGTACAAATTTCCATTTCTATGGTTGTGCATGATGTACATTCATATAATTCCTGTTAATCACACAAGTACATAGGGTAATGATGTCTGTCTCATGCCACCATTTTTCCACTTGTGTACTTTTAATGCTTGTGATTTTTTTTTCTTATAATTAATGAATGACTACCGATGACATTGTTAACCATGTATACAACATTAACCAAGGGGACATACAACCTCACAAAAGCTCATTCCTTATTGGCTAAGATACACAAGTATTATTCCCAAGCTTAAAGTTACGGAAATTGCCCCCTCTTTTAGGAAAATGCTCTCAACCTGCTAAGCTGCTGATCTATTTGTTCTCTGAGTGTACCTGGCCAAAGTTTGTTTGCTAATTATCGAGCAGCTGCTTGTGTTTTGAGGTCACTGCTTTTTCAAAACTCTTCTTAGATGCAGATATTCGACTTTGCACGTAGCAGATTCCTGGATATTCTGTTGTTCTACAACTTTGCGTGACATGCTGGAATAGTTTGGTTGAGATAAAGGGTGTTCACAGAAGGTTCATACACATGTTTAGCTGAAGTTAGGGATCACTGAATATGCTGTTCCGTCTTTTGGAAAAAGGCACAAATCTAACTGAAAACTAGCCATTTGCACTATTTAAAAAAGACATGTTTTTTAAATAGATGGACACAAAAGAGTGCATGCTATGGCTTCGAAAGATTTAAATGAACATTAGATTGAGCAATAAGAAAAAGTGTGCATCAGTCTTGAAAAAAAAGCAGGCCTGTTTTGCATCTGTTGTGGGCTTCTTGAGTTTTGTTTTTTTAATCAGATATAAGACAAACTTTGGGGATGAATGAAAGCTGCCTGAAGGAACAGGAAAGAATGATTGAGGAATCCAGCAGTCTTCATGGCCATCAGATTGGTAAAATGTTACTGCTTGACCAACCATACTTCAAAGCATCCTCCTTCACTGCCTTGGGGAGGAAGGAGAGTGGGGGAGGGGCCATAGCCAGGACCATTACTTACTTTAGGGATAACTTGACAATAGGAAGTCAAGCTGAAGACTAGGACTCACTCAGTTGTGTAACTCCCAATATGTGCCCCGGAGAAACTCCAGCCCATGTTCTCAAAAGGAAAAAATGTCCATCACAGCGGTTTTTGTAATGTTCAAATAATAAAAACTAGAATATAAACCGGGTGTGGTGCGCACGCCTGTAATCCCAGCAACTTGGGAGGCTGAGGCAGGAGGATCACGAGTTCAAAGCCAGCCTCAGCAACTTAGTGAGGCCCTAAGCAACTCAGTGAGACCTGTCTCTAAATAAAATACAAAATAGGGCTGGGAATGTGGCTCAGTGGACGAGTGCCCCTGAGTTCAGTCCCCCGTTCCAAAAAGAACAAACAAAACAAAAAAAACTGGAATATATCTAAAGTTCCCTCATTCTCTAGATGACATAGAGGGAAATGAGAGGGAGGAGGGGGTGGGGGTATGAAAAATGGTGGAATGAGAGAGACATCATTACCCTATGTACATGTATGATTGCATGAGTGGTATGAATCTACATCATGCACAACCATAGAAATGAAATTTTGTACCCATTGATGTACAGTGAATCAAAATGCAGTCTGTAAAAATAAACAATAAATATAAAAACTGGGAGATGTGATGAAATTAGATGTATGAGAACATTTTAGTACATCCATGTAGTGGAATATTATACAACAGGAATTACAAATAAACTATGTGCATTACCACAGATCAGAAAAATAATATTGTTAAAGAAAAACTGATGGCAGAAGGCTAAACTCAGTGCAGTAGTAATTATATAAAGTTTAAAGCCATGAAAACAATATTGAGTGTGCATACAAAGACTTGTAAGGAAAGGATAAAAATGTGCAAAGCAAACAAAAAAAATACTCAAATCAGGACCATACTGAATCCTGGAGAAGAAAGAAGGAGATGTGGAAATACGTACTTAAGGTGAGTTCCCCATGTAGGTAATTAGTAATTTTTTTTTCTCAGACAAGAAAAGCAGTGGTCAAAGAAAAAAGTGATCTTACTGTAAATGAATGAATAATTAATGAATCTATTAAGAATAAAAGCAAAGAAAAGCAGATACCATTGACAGAGATAGCAAGTCAATTCCCATGCACTCAGGACAATAGAGAAGAAGCTAGGGATTGCTACCCGGGTCTAAAATGATGATTCTTCAATAAATAGCTTTACTTTTTAATTGTATGTTTTTACTTAGGTCCTGAGGATTGAACCTGAGGGTTCTCTTCCACCGGATTACCTCCCTGGTCCTTTTGATTATTTATTTTGAGATGGGGTCTTGCTAAGTTGCCCAGGATGGCCTTAACTTGAGGTCCTCTGCCTCAGCCTTCAGAGTCCCTGGGATACCAGGTGTTTGCTGTGGCAGCAGCTCTCACTAGTTTTAATTTGCTAGGTTAAACTGCATTTAATTGTGAAGGAGACAAAAAAAGAATGACATCCTAATACTCCATCACCAAGACTTGTATCTCAAAGGTAAGTGCTATTAAGAATCTTTTAAATTTAATTTTCTGAGAATGATATTTCCCTATTAACATGGTTCGACTTTATCATATTTGATTTCCAGGCTGGTTTTCAAGAAATCTTCATAGGAAGAAGATGTGTCGGCCTGCAAAATAGTTATTTTGCCCCAAATCTTGAGCAATATAACAAAAGAATGACGTTGCTCCCCTCTCCCACCCTCATCCCTGTTTCTCCCTCCTCCCAGCCCATCCTGCCAATCAAAACATTCACACAAGCAGCAAACAGGAATTCCCGGCCTGGCCCCACCCTCCCCTACCCCTGGGCCACATACCACAGTCTCCAGCCCAGCCTCGCCCCAGGTAGCCTCCACCACCTTCCACAGCTTCCTCTCGCCACCAGCGGCATTAAGTCACATGCAGTCAATGCCCCCTTAGGTCTCCACACCCCCAGGACTCTGTGCTCACAGCCCCCCAGTCTAGCAAACCTCCTCCGTCATCTTCCGCCAGTCTTTGTCCAACTGAATTTAGTGGCTCACAGAACTTCCAGACCCTCTTGGATCTCCTGTTTTGTCAAACTGTACCATACAGTGTCGTCTGTCTGTCCTTTCTACTGGACATGTCTTCCCGAGGGCAGGAATCATATAACATCTGGTACCTTTGTCCCCATGTCTTCCCCACTGGATGGAAGGATGATCCATAAGCTGAACTGAACTGAGGAACCATTGCTATCCCAGATTTGCTACAAGTTGTTAAATTAAAAAATATGTTGTGCTATACTATTGGCAAAATCCCTATCCAAGAGTGCAGCTGAGTCCTAACTATATCCTTATTTTCTGTTGTCTTCCTGGCTTCCCATCATCTGGGATTCCCTCTTGTTTCTCTCTCCCTGGTCCACCCTCTCCACTCATGAAATGAAATAGTCATTCCCTTGCATCTGGGGCTGATAAAATAATTGCAGAGATTTTTCATGCAATTAACTCAAAGGGTGGACTCTAGCTATTGTGCTGGGTTTTCTATAGCACCACATACTGCTACATCTAATTTGCAACTATACAAATCAGTGACATGTTGGAATTTAAGGAGGTTCATTAGCTTACAATGTTTATTCTGCAAAATGTTGGCTGGCATTTAAAAATAACCTCCCCCACTTGACAAAAATCGTCAAATCCCTTTAGGTTGCTTCAGGGTTATATCATCAGATATGTATCAGTGAGGCACCTGGAATTTCAGTTGCTCAGTCCTTTCAAGACATTTGTGAGTGGGCTACAGTGAGGCGGACAAGCTGTAGACAGGAAATCACAGAGATGAAACCCGTATGTCCCACATTGGGAAGTCTTAGCACCTGGCAGAATTATTTTGGTCGCCATCCTATTGTTGGGTCTATGCCCAAGAAAGCTATCTATGGAAATTGCAAAGCTAAGTATGGAAGTTGGGTGGCAGAATGTCACCAATGCGTCCCTACTGTTTAGAAGGTAGAGATGGAGTAGGTACAGGAAAAACCTCTGCCTTAGTAGCACCAGGATGGTGCACCCTAAGCCAATACTACACACACACACACACACTCTCTCTCTCTCTCTCTCTCTCTCTCTCTCTCTCTCTCCAGGATGCATGCCAAACCATCACCCACGCCTCCTATGCTTGTGCACAGGTCCTGGAAGTATGCCCACCACGAGGCTCAGAGATGTTTTTTGAGAGGGGAAGTTAAAACCTAGAATTAGGCTCTGATTATACTCAGTGAAGAAGAGGATCAGAGACTCATGATGAAATAGAACGAGGGCAGAGATGGAATCTGTTGACCCTGTGAGCAGAGGCTTTAGAAACTCTAAGAATACAGGGGCACACAAGGTTTCCACGGACACCTGAGCCAGTCATGGCAAGGAGCTGCCCAGAGACCCCTGATCAAGACTGGCTATTGCCAAAAGAGAAGAACATCTGTCAGGGACAGTGTTGACCAAGCAGGACAGAGAGGTCCTGTGGCCATTGAGAATACAGAAGTAATTTCCTAGCTGGGAAGCTTTTTGTACCTAAGGAAAATTCCAAGGTGGGTATTCTTACTTAAGAGTGTAGGATATTATTGAGATTACATATATTTTATGGAAATTATAGTTGTGACATTTAGCACTGCTATTAAAATAATAATCAAGTCTACTTAAAAATAATACTTGAAAGGTTTTTTTTTAATCTGGAAGTATTTTTTTATTTAAAGACTGTTTTGCAATTTATGCTTTAAAATCAAAGTGAGAAAATATGATCATTAACTGCAAAGATATGAAGACCCAAGTTGCAACATCTAAGGAAAACATTTTAATGCTCATGTGACATGTCAGAATATACACATTCTGATTAGTTTCTCTCTACAAGAAAGTGAATTGGCTTTCAAATGTCAATACAGGTCAAACAAAAAGATTAGCTACATACCTGGAGAATGGCTGACTGAGCCTGAACATCTGGATACTTGCACACTATCAGGCTGCGTCTGTCCGCCATGCTGACCAGGGACAGCCATGCACAATGCAAAGGACCAGGCCCCGCAGACCTTTCCACAAGAGCACTCATGGTCTGACAGTGCTTAACATCACAGTTCCTGTCAAACCAGAGGACAGAACATAAGTCAATCTGACACAGAGAAATTTTCTGTTATTACAAAGATTACAACACAGTGATCGATACATGAATCTAGACAGAAGAGGCAAAGTTATCCCTTCAAACAAAGAAAAAAAGCAGAATAAATGTTTGTCACCAGCACATTACTGAGGCTGATGTCGCTTTGATAAAATTGGCTGTATTTTCCCTACAGTCACTGTGCTCATAGCACAAAGGTGTGTATGTTGCAATTCCATGAACCACAGCATCGCCACACACATCATGTGCTTCCATACAATCTTCTTCCTTTTTTTTTTTTTTGTAGTGCCAGGGATGGAACCCAGGCCTCACATGTGCCAAGCAAGCACTCGACCACTGAGCCACATCCCCAGTTTGTCTCACAAAGTCTTTATATTGGCCCTAAGGTCAATGGCAAAGTTCAATTCTCACTCTTCAGTGGACATTCTTGAGGGAATGTTCATCCACATCTGACATTTACTTGACAAGCAAAATCCAGCTGCTGCTCCAAGACAGCCCCGTCCAACAAAAGATGACAATCCTCTCACAGTTCCAGCACGTTTCTTGTAGAACATTCATTTAAAGCAGTCTTAGGAACTCCTATTGGTGGGTTCATAAAGGAAAATATTCCTTTATGCATCTACATATAATAATCTATACACATAAGAACCAAGAACCAAGACAGAGCAGGGTGACTATCTAGTGGTTCCCAAAGTGTGGTATGCGAGGGTTCCCATGACCTTTGCAGGGGATTCACAAGGTCAAAGCTGTTTGATGAGAATGTCAAGATGTTATTCGCCTTTATAAATGTCATTGTTCCACAAGTGTATCTTGATATTTCCCAAAGCCTACAGCCTGTGACATCACTGCCAACTTAGCCACTGAATACAGAAACACATGTGAGAACTGAGTTCTCTTCTTCTTCTGACAGACATTAGAGAGATTTGTAAAATGTAAAGCAACACCATTCTTCTCCATCATTATGATTGCCTTGGAAAACACAGTTATTTTTCATGAAAATATGTTATTGATATGAATGTAATGGTTTATTAGTGCTGTTTATAAATTAATTCAATAGCCATTGGAAATATGTCTCAATTTAAATTTCTAGCACAGTAAATACAGATAGATATAACCTGCATTGCCAAAAGCTCTCTGGTCTCGTCCATTATTTTCAAGAGCATAGCATTCCGGAGATCAAGTGTGAGAATGGCTGGACTCCACAGATGGCTTGGATACATTAATGTCAACTTGGGAACACTCTCCCCTAAGTTCTTTTTTTTTCCCTCTCAAAATAATGTTGCAAAAAGACTCAGAGGGGAGTTGCATGACTCAGAGGGGAGTTTTCCCAGTAGGAGCCTGTTGATTGGCTATCAGTTGGCTGCACCTGGGCTGGCTTGCCCCAGACCTTATCTTTCACATCCCTCTGGCTGCCTTCAGGCAGACAGCAGAGGAGAGCAGGGAGATTCAAGCCCGACCACATTACACTCTTGGCAAAGGCTTTCCCTGGGTCCAGGCCTCCTCGCAGCTTAAGTCAGTGTAGGCTAGGCAAAACCTTCATGAGAGGGCCCACCTTCTCCATCTGCCTATCTCAAATTCATCAGACTTGAGCTCTCTTGGAGTAAAAGCAGTCATTCTAAAAGGTATATCTGATTTCTGATTGCATAAGAATTACCTGGGACACTTTTAAAACAGAGAAGTTCCCAGGCCCCACCCCAGACGTAAGGAATCCATAGCACTGGGCTGGACGAAGCACATCCCTCCTTGGAGACAGGCTCCATCCATGACTCTTGAGGCCACAGCCTGGGCCTGGAGATATAGGCAAGCCCACAGCTGAGGCAGCACCCAGCACCCACTGGGAAGTCAGGCCTGGGAGGGGGTCCAGGCAAATGGCAGCCTGTGCAGGAAGTGGGCCAGGGCCTTGAGAAAGTCTTTGGATAGGGAGTGGTGATGGATGAATGGAAATTTTTTATAAAAGGGGGTGGGGAGGGAATGGGAGATACATCATATCAAAAATGAAGGTTCCAGAAGTGAGGTCTCTAGAGTGCAGACTCAACATCTGCCACTCAGGGCTTTACTTAGAGCCACCCCCAAGGCTTGACTGTGAAGACCCACTGCAGACTTGATGAGTACCCCAAAATCTGACTCTAGAAAACACAAACAGGAAAAACGTTAAAACCCAGCAAGAGTGACACGCAAATATGACCTAGAATGATTATGCAAATAAGCATGGAAGTGTTCCCCGGGAAAACCCAATAGAAGATCTGAAATCAACCACATTTTCACCTCCCTAGAGTGTGTTTAGAGGAAGAACCCCTGTATCTTCTGTTCTCCCTGCCTGGCTCAGGGATCCAGGGCATGAAGGCTTTAAGCCTGATCATTCCAACCATCCTTGCAGGACACCTTATAAAAACCTTAGCCAGAGCAGCCCAGGAGAATTTACAGGCTTTATTAATCTTTTCTTTATTAGTGATGCCATGAGTTAATCAGTGATGTTTAATGCGAAATAGTTTAAGGCACAACCAGAGACTCACTTCCAAACTTCTCCTAATCTTTTCAGAGGTCCTCAGTTGCAAGTTGCTTTCAAAGAAGAGTTTGGCTTGGTCCCTGAGCACCCTGTGAGCCTTTAGGCCACTCATGTATTGATGGTTTTAAAGCTAAAACTATGGCCTAATGACTTTGAGAAGAGAGGGTAAATGGTAAATTTCAATTTATTGGGTTGGGGTTTGGTTGCCAGAATGCTTTCAACTTTCACTTATTTTTATTGCACTGACATGATTGGACCACTCTAGCGAGTCCTGCCCAGGTTTTGCAACACATTTACAAGTACAAATCAGTGTGGCCAAGAGCACTTTCTGTACCGTGGGCAGCTTTGACAACAAGCAGAGGAAAAAGGAACTCCATTGAACCCAATCTGTAATTCCTCTGCAAAGCCTCCCACTCTTTTTGCCTTGACCTTCCCCATTTTTAAGATAAGATAGGAAAAGAAAGAAATGTTCACCCTGCACAGACCTTTTAGGAGATAGGCCACAGGATCATAGCATGTGAGGGATCTACCACTCTTTTCTTGCTGGCTCACTGCTGAGAAGGATCCCCTGCTTGGAAAGAGAAGCTTTCTATGGCATCAGATGTATTTCATAAAGGGCCTGTGCAGTTCTGTCCAGGAGTCCGAAAACATTAGGACATCTTCCATAAACATTTCTTTCTCTTCACATCAATGCTTAATGTACTTTACATATTTGTAAGGCATCACTAGTTTCATAAAAGTATGCAGCATTCGTGATCCAGTTGGTTAGAACCATAGGATGGATTTTTTTTTTTTAAATCCATGTTTATTCCCCACCTCAGAGGCTCTTCTACATCACAGGTACTCACTGAACAGCACAAGAAGGGAAGTGCCCCAGTGCCCCAAATGGGAACCTGGTTGATGGTGACTCAGGAAGGAAGCCTCTTGGGTTATTCATGGAGCTAGCTCCAGATCACGTACTAAAGGAAGGCAGGGCCTCCAGGGATCCCCAACTGCATCTAATGTGGAAAGGACAGAGAGGGACCCTGGACCACCAAATGGACTGCACTTTACAGCCACTCTGCCCATTGACAAAGAGGATCTTAACTCCATGTTCTGCCTTTCTTGAGATCATACCAGAATTAGTTCACTCTTTTCCAAAATACCTAACATCCAACATTGTTTTCTCTGAAATTTTAATTATGTACTTTATTATCCTTTTATATTTTATTTTATATTTTATTTTTTTAGCTAGGCATTTGTAGGAGAGGGAGATACACCTCTGCATTGCCCCCCACACATACACCTTCAGTGTTTATGTGGCCTCTTGAGCTAGATTAGGAACTCAGTTAATTCGAGGCTGCTTAACAAAGGAAAAATATGCAAATTTGGTGAAATTTTCATGTACATGAGAATCTTCACAAGAGAAGGAAATCCAAAGAAAAGATGTTTTGTACTTTTTAAAACAAAGAACAACTAATTTGTAAAGGAATCCTGGTGGTGGTGCATATCTATAAACCCAGCTGCTTGGGAGGTTGAGGTATGAAGATTCAGAGTTCAAGGCCAACTTGGCCAGCCTAGGCAACTGGTGAGGCCTTGATTCAAAAATAAATAAATAAATAAATAAATAAATAAATAAGTTGTAAAGGGAAGACAGGATAAATGGATTGCTGAGCTGTGGCAGTAAATTCTGCAGATGTCACTAAGAGATACATAGTGGAAGATAAGGGTTGCGCCAATAAGTTTCTTTATTCAGATTCATTACAATCTCACAACTATTCTCTAGTGATTAAGGCTATCTGCCCACCTTGGTAAAAGCTTTCTTGTTGCATGTGGAAAACAGGCCGGACAGCCCTTGCCGAAGCTAGAGTTCCTCAAGTGATTTCAGTTTAAAATAACGAATATACCAGTTTAGCATCTTTTGACATGACATGTCCTTAATTAATTAATTTCACATTAATTAATTTATTCATTCAAAAAAAATCTACTGAAGAAAATACATGTCTATTAAGTACCTATCCTGTTCTGAGGTTTGTTGATTTCTTAACTGAGGACATATTTGATTCATTTGGTATTCTAGGTCTATGCATGTGCTATTATTTATTTATTTGCATTTTATTAACTTATTTTTCTATGAATAAACTCATAACTGGTTTCAGGGTAAACCCTGTTGTTTTTCCTTATCTTTGTATCCCTAGATCTCATAGATAGTAGGTGCTCAATAAATGTTGAAAGAATATTAAACAGATCACACCAACATCCACAGTGGATTTAAGGCTTATATTCCAGCAATCTAAAATATAAATATCAGGGGAAATCTTTTAGAAGATATGGGGAAGGACTTTAAGATATAATTGGTGCAAATTGGGCTATAAATTAGGCTCTGAGCCATAAGATAGCCAGGGGTAAGGAATATTTGCCAACATACATTGAACATAAGGATTGTGGATTCAGAGATATTGGGTCCTGGATTTGAATACATACTAATAAATATTTTGTTATTATTTTATTTTATTATAGGACTTTCCCAACTCTAATTACACATTTTTCTTGATAAGTTTGATTCCTCAGACAAAAACATTTTTTGTATACTGGGTACTTACAATAAAATTCTCAAATAATTTATGAAAAAATAAAAGTATATTCTATTTAAAGAGAAACTTTTTTAGCCTATTTTATTTAGAAATAATCAGATTATTTCACTGTTTGAGATTATAAACTTGACATATAATATGTGCCTACAGCAAACCAAAAGCCTACCTCCACCCCTTACCAGTGAAATATACCTCAGAACAAGATCAAATCACCTGGAGGGGTCAGGTAGCTTGATCTGTACGGTAAAAGTGGGCCTTACACATGAGAAACTTCCCTCAAGTGGTGATTTAAAGTAGCTCCTGAGTAAATAAAACCATTTGCGAACACTCAAATGAGGAAAGCAAACATTTCAGTGAACTAAGTGCTCTGATTGCTGATTCATAACTCAGCGTAGCCTTGACCTACCCACTTCTTTAATGTACACTTGGAGCCAGGCATGGCTGTGCACACCTGTAATCCCAGTGACTCGGGAGGTTGAAGCAGGAGGACCACAAGTTCCAGGTTAATCACCCAACTTGGCAAGATCCTGTGTCAAAATTTAAAAAAAATTTTAAAAAAAGTTTTTGGGGAATAGTTTAATAGTAGGGTGCTCCTGGGTTCAATCCCCAGTATCACAAAAATAAATGAACAAAAGATAAATATGCACTTGGGGTCAGCCACCTGGGCTCCAAGATCATTTAATATCCAGATGATCCTACAAAAGTGACTAATCCTATTTGAAAACTCAATTTCTTATCCAGCAAGATGAAAATCATCTTACCCATCTCATAAGAAATGAATGCAAGACGCAGACTATAATTTCTAAAGGTATAATTTTGGTCCTATAGATATCAGTGTGGACAGCCATCCAAATTTGAGTTGGAAAAGGAGCAGCTTTCTTAAACCATGCCTACGCCATGAGTCAAACTCATGGAAGTGTAACTAATGTGATCTGTTGCTGAGATTCACTAATTTTTTTTTTCTCCATAAATGTATGTAATTTTAAAAGACCATTGAGTTCAGTGGCTCAGATAAATCTATACTGCAAAACTCATTAAGCAAATTGATTTCATATTTTAAAAGCTTTTTTCTATAAGAAGCACAAATTCACAGGATCTTTCCATAGATTCAATAGTTATTTATCATCATCACAGTATATGTGATGATATTTATGTGATGAAGTTCTACTTCTTTTGCTAGAATATTCTTTTCTTGGTCTTGTTTACACTTTACCTGGATAAACATATTTAGATAACTTAATGGTTCAAGCTATTTCACCATGCTTTTGAGGTTTTATGAGAAAAATTGGCGTATATAATTATGCTTTTAAGCAAACTGGTTTGACGGTTCTCAAAACAAAACAAAAACCCTAACTCTCACTAATTTTTTAAATGACTGCACCAGCAGGTTTGGAAGCAATCAATCGGCAGCCACCCCATTGCAGATAAACCTCAGGGCTGAGACTGGAGAAAATAATGAGTTTCAGCGGACACGCAAACACAAACCTGTAAGTGAAGACGAGATCACAGAGCCACCCACCTAGTCCCTTGAGTTGCATATGAAAAGAAGCTGGTGAGAGAAATATCATAGGAGGAGCCAAACCTCCTCTGCCTGGTCTGTCTTGCTGGCGCGCAGAGCTCAGGATCTGTCACCAACGTGGTGGTGGAGGCATAAATGGGGGACAAAGGTATCAAGTAATCGAGAGTTTCCAATGGCAAGAATGCGGGGAAATGAGCCATCACCTCATCCTGGGAACATGGGGACAGGTCTCGCCACTACTGGGGAACACATCACAGTACCTGGAGAACAGAGCTGTGAACGCTGTCCGGGTCTCTTTCCCTCCAGACTGCCATCGTCCCCTTCTTCTGATCACTCCCTCTCCAGGGCAAGGGGAGGATGGACCCACACTGCACCCCGCCCTCATTTGCTTCCAGCTAGGGAGTAACAACTGGGATTGCAAAGGTTTTGGGGTGTTTTGTCGTTGTTGTTTTTGTTTTAGTTCTTAATTTTTGGTGTTTTGTTTTCTTCATTACTTGCTTGTGTCCAGGAAAGAACCTATATGGCTACGGGAAAAACCCTACACACATAACGTCAGTTTCTCCATACAGAACTGAAGTGTGTGACTTCTGGAGCCAGTTCCCTTACCACGTATACAGAAGGCAGAGATTAACAACAGTGCTCAGACCGTATGAAAGATGGTGGAATGAGACAGTATCACCCTATGTACATGTATGATTACATGAATGGTATAATATTGCGCACATCCATAGAAACAGAGTTATACTCCATTTGTGTACAATGAATCAAAATGCAATCTGTAAAAAAAATAATAATAAATAAATAAATAAATAAATAAATAAATAAAAATAATAGTGCTCCAACATGCATACAGCCTGGTGCTAGGGTGTGTGTACTTAGATTTATATTTCTTAATTGGAGGTGTTAATAGTATTGCACTGTAAGTCACACGAGGTGTTTCCTTGGCAATAGCAAATGAAAAAAATACCATTTATGGTATTTCACAGTCCCACCATTTATAAAGATCACAAGTTTATAAGTGGCTAATATTCCTAATAAATTGTCTTATTATAAGTAGTACTAATGTGTGACTCTTCAGCACATGAAAAGTGTTGGCTGTAAGAGTGTACGTATTTTGCTCCAGACATCACTGAAATGATAATCCCAAAGGATTAATACCCTCTCAAGGTATTAGTATGATGGATATAGTGGTACTCATAAATATTCTATTTGTCCTACTTTTTTTCAGCCTCCTTATAGTTAAATAATGAAAAATTAACCTTTACTATGCTAACATGCTGAGATTTGGGAGATATTTGTTACTGCAGCATAGCATAGCCGGTCCTGACTAATAGAGATGGTAAGCATGGACTTCAGTCTTGGATCCAAACAAAAATCTACCTTTAAACTCTTAAAGATTTTCAACCATTTAATTGAAGACTTAGTAGAATATAACCAGAATTGGCAAACTTTTTCTATAAAGCACCAGATAATAACTATTTTAGGTTTTGTGGACCTGATCATTTCTGCCACAACTACTCAGCTCTGTCATTAGAGCTTACAACAAGCAAGCATAATTCATAAAGTAATGAACCTGACTATGTCCCAGTAATACTGTCCTAAAAACAGGAAGTGGGCAGCATCGGGTGCATGTGTCATAGTTCACTGAGCCCTGGTTCTGTTAAATGTAGAAATGATGAATGCTTGGTATGTTACATTCTCAGGGCTTCAATAATAAAGTGCCCTTGGATGGATCAAGCACCATATATATTTTTTATTCTCTCACAGTTCTGGAGTCCAGAAGTCCAAACACAAGTTGTTAGCAGAGTTGTCTCCTTCTGAGGGTTCTGAAGGACAAGCTGTTCCATGTCTCTAGTCCAGCTTCAGATCATTGCTAGCAATCCTGGGCACTCCTTGGCACATGGAGACATCCCTCCAATCTCTGCCTCATCTCCCCATTGCCATCTTCCTCTTCTCACAAGGAGATGAGTCATGTTGGATTAACGGCCAAACTTAACTGCAATCAACTTCATCTTAACTAACTAGACTTGCAATGACCTTATTTTAAAAATAAGGCCCCATTCTGAGTACTAAGGGTCAGAATTTCAACAAATCTTTTGGGGTATACAATTCAATCTGTAACCCTTGGATCTCTCTCTCTCTCTCTCTCTCTCTCTCTCTCTCCCCCCCCCCCCCCCCCCCCCCCTCTTTACTACTGGAAATGAAACCTAGGGACTCAGGTATGCTAGGCAAGTGCTCTACCACTGAGCGACCACTCCAATCCAATACTTGACTTCTTAAATAATGCAGTTCACTTAGAAAACTAACAATAATATAAATGAACTTTAAATAAGCTCATAGACTTTGGCTTTACTCAGAGAAATTCACTCATCAATTTCCTTGACGAGATTGAAATTTTAGGTATCCAACAGACCAGTTAAAAGAAAAACCATGCTCATAATTAAAATAATAAATAGAGCTTTGTCATGTACATTTACCATTCGGTATTATTGTTCAGGCTCTCAATTTTTCCAAATCATTGATTGATGCTTTAGATGACAAAATTAGATTTGATTTACATATTTTAAGTTATGTCTTGAGACTGTTATTAAAGCCTGGAATTGATGAAATGATTATTCCTTAGAGTCTAAATTCAGACATCTAAAAGAATTTATGGAATACAAAAACCATAATTTCCTTGACAAATTTTTGGAAACTTAAAATATGAGAAAGCAGATGATCAATCAAATAGGTGCTTTAGCCAGTTTGTACAAGGAGAAGAGGGGACCAAGCCCTAGCGACAGGCCCTTCCAGGAGGAGGAGGCATCTGAGCTGGGCTCAGGAGGCGCCCTGGCTGGGGCAGTCCAACCAGAGAGACTCTGATATGATCAAAGGCAGGAAATGATGTATCTGCTTGTGGAAGATCAGCCTGATTTGAAACAGCAGGACAATGTAGCAGCAAAGCTGGAGTTATCCTTGAGAGTGGTTAAAACTGATGTGAAATACCTTGCCTGTCAGCCTGAAGAGAGTTCAGATTGCATTCATGAGCAGTATTTTTCTGAGTAAATAGCATCACAAGGCAGTAAATCAATGAGGGATTTTCACAGTAGTAGATGTGTTACAAAAAAGAGGTGGTGGGCAGTGTAATGTCACAGGGTAGGAGGATAGAATTAGATCATCAAGAAAGGATCAAAAGAACTTTAGTGGGTCTTGATGATTGAGTTATGAGACTGTCTTAGTTCACTTGTGCTGCTATAACAAAATCTCTGAGACTGTGTACTTTATAAAAAAAAAAGAGGTCTAATTATCTCATAATTTTGGTGGCTAAAAATCCAAGATCAGGCAGCCCCATCTGTTTGTCTTCTGGTGAGGGCCTTCTGCTGCATCACAACATGGAAAACAGAGTAATAAAGCAAGAATGTGTGTGAGAGCTGCAAACAACTCCTGTGGAAGAAACCAAACATGTGGGATGGTTCTTTTCCATGCATGCTATAAAATTTGTCTTGTTCAATAAGCCTGTGTATATCTCTGTGATAGTAACTAATATGTCAGGATTTGATAAATATAGTTTGTATCATAAAAGAAAATTCTAATAGAATAATGAATCCCTTGTGAGTTGTTTTCATTGGTGATTGGTTTGATAAGTGATTATGTTTTTAGGAATTTAAAGTGTGTGTAACGAGTAATCCATTAATCCAAAACTATGTAACTAAATGCCTGTAACTGAGTCTCCACAGTACCTACAAGATGCCATAGGACATTCAGAGGACTCTCACGCAATTTTTCAAGCCTTTTAAATATTAGTGAAAGAAATAGACAACTAACCTTAAGACAGTGTGGTAAGTGCTATTAAAAAAAAAAAAAAGAAAAAAACAAGAATGGTAATATCAGAGCAGAGAGTAAGGACACTTACCTCTCTGGAAAGATCTGGAACCCTTCTCTAGAAGGTGATACTTAATCTGATGTTTGATCTGTTTATTTAACCATTAACCAGGATGGGTTGGAAAAGAAGGGAGGTTATTCTTGGAAGCAAAACAACTTAACCCAAAGGCATGCAAAAAAGAGCCCAACTTGCTTGGAGAGCTGTAATGGCCCAGCATGGTGGCAGGACCAGGTACTTGGACCATGGTGGAGAATGAGTCAAGGTGTTCAGAGTACAGGTTGGACATGGGACTGAGGGACTGTTAGGGAACTGAGACACCCTGTTAGCTACTGAGAGCTGTTAAAATGTCTCCTTGTTTTTGGGGGGCTTACATATGTGCTTTTAAAAACACTGTAAGATTTTTAAAAATTATCTATACTTTCACTATCCAGAAAGGATTACTAAATGTATTCCGGAATATACATGTTTTCTCCCATTTTTTATATATTTATAAATTTTTGGTCCTACTTAAATTGCATCTACATTTTTTACTTACTATCATCCTGTGTCTCATAGTCACTGAATAATTTTTCAGGATATGGTGTCTAAGGTGTGATAAATATTATAACAAATGAGTCTATTGGTTTTTTTATTCAAACATGCCTTTACTGCTAACAATTGGGTCATTCCAAATGCATAGCAATAACTACCATGTATACAAACACTTCAGTGAAATTCTATGCTTTAAGTACAACTTCGTATATCGAATTGCTAGGTCAAAAAGAATGAAGTATTTTGAAGCCGTTTTTTCATACATTTCTAAATTTATTTCCACAAGATTTTTTCTGATTTGTACCATTCTCCCTTGCCTCAGTAGTAATGTAAAAATAACCTTTTTCTTTATGTTAATCAGCAAGACAAATTGTTTTTATAAAGTAATCTTTGCTGAAATTTTTAGCACAGTAAGATTTCAAATAGATACTTTATAAATAAATTCTGTTAAATAACCAACCTGTGATTTTTTTAAATATAATTTAAAAATAAAAGTTCACCGAATAAATAGAGGAAAATCTAAGAAATTAAGTTAGATCATTTTAATCTCGTTTCCTATAGCTAAAGTCTGGTAACATTGTGTTATTTTGCTTTCCAGACTTCTGGTTCTCTCTCTCTAAATATGTGGAACAAATTGAGAACTTATTGTATTTGCAATTGAATATTTTGCCCTTTTCAGATAGTATTAGAGAGCTACATGAGATCATTAATTAGTCTTCAAAACATGGCTTTTTAGAGTTCTGTGACGTTCCCTTGTATGAATGGGCTGCTTTAAATGTCCCCTTCGATATTATTGGATAGCACTGTGGTTCAGACCTTTCATCTACACATGGACAGCCTTGTGCATACCTGTCACTAATTCCTTAAGAAAAAAAATACTAAAAATGGAAATGCCAAGTAAAAGATTCAAACATTCCTTACAATTTTTAATTCATTTTACAAAATGGCTTCCTGCTCCCCCCCGCCAAAAAAAATTAATGGGACAAGTAGAACCCAGAGCTACTACTTCACATCATGAGAGATTTTAGTAATTTAATTTTTCCTGTTTGACAGCACAGGTTTTTAATTCTACTTTGCCTTTCTTATTATATCACTAAATATCATTTGTGTCTTTAGGAGCTATGTATACCTTGTCTTCTTTTAAGGATTCACTGCCATTTTTGTTACTGTTCAAAGCCTTTTGGTTTGGGGGTTTTGTTTTGTTTTGTTTTGGGTACTGGGGAGTAAATCCAGGGGCTCTTAACCACTGAGCTGCATGTCTAGCCCTTAAATTTTTTTTTTTTTAATTTTGGGACAGTGTCTCACTAAATTTCTTAGGGCCTCCATAAATTACTGAGGCTGACTTTGAATTTGTGATCCTCCTGCCTCAGCCTCCCCAGCTACTGGGACTGCAGATATGTCACCATCCCACCTGACTCAAAGCCTTTTTGAAAACCAAGATTATTAGTGTGTGTGTATGTGTGTGTGTGTGTGTGTGTGTGTGTGTTTTGCTAGGGTTAGAACCCAGGGCTTTGTGCAGACTAAGCAAGTGCTCTTTCACTGAGGTATTCCCCTAGTACACCAAAATTATTATGCATTCCCCTACCTGTTCACACAGTGCTTCCCTACTCGGTATTTCCTGTTGCTGAGTTACTGGATGTACTTGGGTCTGAGCTGATTATCATACATCTTTGAAAAAGTTTTTGAAAAAACATGTAGGTATATGTTATCCCTTCATATCTAAAATATCCTTTCTGTGGCCATCACGGATGGAGAATACCTCACGGGATACAGCACTCTCCGCCACACCTTTATCTCTCACAAATCTGAGGCACCACGTCCTGACATAGGTGTGGTGGAGAAAAAGTCTAAGATTGGTCTTTCTAATGACTGATTTTATGGGCCAACTGGCCCAGGCCACAGGGTGCCCACAGATCTGGTCAGCTGTTATTCTTGGGGTTCCTGTGAGAGTGTTTTTTGAATGAGGCTAACATTTAAATTGGTAGACTAATTAAAGCAAAATTGCCTTCTTCAATGTAGATGGACCTCATTTAATCAGTTAAAGGACTGAATGGAACCAAAAATATCCCCTGAGTAGGGAGAATTCCTCCTGCCTGGTGGCCTTTGAACTAGCATGCTAGATTTTACTGTTTTTGTTTTGTTTCGTTTTGTTTTGTTTCCTTCCCTTGGACTCAAACTGAAACACCCACTCCTACTGGGACCTGTGCCTTCTGGCCTTCGGACTGGGGCTTGCGCCATAGGCACCACCCACGCGTGCACACCGTTTGCCCCGTTGCTGTAGGGAATGCTGATTAACACAGGATGTCACCTAGAATTTTTTCTGCTTCCATGCTTATAGATTTATTTTCTTAATCTGTGAAATTTAAATTTTTACTTCTGTACTTAGGAGTGGGTCTTTTTCATTCATTCTGTTTGGAACAAAAAATGCTCCAAATGAGCAGAAGGGGAAGGGTTCCGCGTGATTGCCACCCACTCTGTGAAGCCCAGAGAGAATGGTCATCTACTAGGAGAAAAGAAGATGGTGGTGGGGATTTTAAATTCGGTGCTATTCCTTTACAGCTCACACCCCCGTTCTCTGTGCCTGTCCACCCTATTGGCTCTGGTTACAAACCCACTCTCAGCACAGCACTCGTCTGCCACTGCTTTGATGCAGAGGGATGAAGATGCAACTATTAAGAAACTTCTGCCCTTTGCGTTAAGACCTTATATTTCATATACAGATTGTTATGGTGTAAGTATGCAGTAGCCCCCAAGAGCTCAGGTGTGAAACCATGCAAGAATGTTCAGAGGTGAAATGACTAGATTGTGAGTTATAACCTAATCGGTGGATTAATCCACTGATAGAGACTAACTGGGTGTTAATTGTCAGCTGGTAGGGTGTGGCTGTGGGAGCTAGGTTACTGGGAGAGTGCCTTTGGGGCATGTATTTTGTTACTTATGAGCAGAACTTTCTCTCTGCTTTCTGTTGCCAAGTCCAGAGCTGTTTTCCTCCACCACAGCCTTCTGCCATGATGCTCTGCCTCAACTTGGGCCCAGAGCTATAGAGTTTGCCAGCCGTGGACTGAACCTCTGAAACCATGAACCAAAATGAACTTTTCCTCCTCTCCATGGTTCCTTTCGGATATTTTGGTTACAGTAATGAAAAAGCTCACTAAAATACACAAGGTCCCCAGTTCATCACAGTTGAACTCGGGAGTACTCTGCTACTGAGCGGCATTCCTAGCCCTCTTTATTTTTTTAGTTTGAGACAAGCTTTCATTAAGTGCTGCGGTCTTCCTTGAACTTTCAATGCTCCTGACCCAGCCTGCCGAGTCCCTGGGATTACAGGTGTGCACCACCAAGCTCAGCTTCCATACAGGTTTTTAACTTAGAGCATCAAACCATGCATGATGCACAATGCATCATGATTAAGTTTGGTAGCCCACTGGTCACAGTGAAATGACTGTTTTATGTAAATGATGTTGTGCTTCATGATTCCTAGCTACTCAAGTGGCTACATTTGATAGAACTCTTATCCAACCAGACCACATCGTGGACTTGATCTCATCTTATTTTGTGCACTCATTTCTTCTGTACAGCACAATCCCTAGGTGGGTATGTGCACACTTCCATACATAACCACGTTGCCTGAAAAGTAACCGAAGGTCCTACACATGTCTACAGAGAATTCTGGGAGCTCCAGCTCACCCCCAGGGCCCTGTGTTCTAGGCATGCACTTCTTTTGCATCCTTGTATTTGGTTAGCTTCTTTTGGTGGGTTCAGTTTCCACCTCTCTCCCAGGGGTCTTCAAAGCAGCATCTAGGTATTTCCTACCAACTGTATTTACTCATTCATTCATCCATCACTCAACCAGTCAGTCAGCAAATATTTCCTGGAAGTCATGCAGCACAGGGAGACCTGGACAGAAGAAGGAAGTTTAGACTGTACTTCAAGAATCTCACAATTTAAGTTTACCTTCCCCAAGGGTTATTTTCCAGTGTCCTAGATGCCCGTGTCCCCTTGAAGTTCCTATGTTGAAACCCCAACCCCCAGGGTGATGGCATTCAGAGGTGGGGCCTTTGGAAAATGCCATTATAAAAGAGGCTGGAGGGAGTTTGTCCCTTCAGCTGAGTGAGGACACACAGAGGAAGGTTTCAGGCAATGGATAATCTGATCACGGGAGAATTGCCTATGGCAAGAGTTCCATACCATAAAAGGAAAGAGAACAGTGGATGCCGGGTTTTCAATGCCTGAGTCTTAGAAGGGAAGGGGCTGGGGTGTGAGAGGAGGGGGATGTGGGTGGGAGAGAGCCTGGCACTGCAGAGAGACTTCACAAGGCAGGGCAGTCTCTGAATCCGGGGCTGGGACAAGAAAATAAACAACAGACCAAATATTGAGCAACACCACAAAACTGTCGTCATTCCTGTTAATAGGCTTATAATCAATCCAGCTGGACTAGTCCCAGGGAAGGCAAGGAGGAGCAAAGCTGCTGGGGGACAGAAGCCCATTTCTTCCAACATCCCAGGCTCCACGTCACTCTAAAGGACTCTTGGATGAACCCGTAAGTTTTCCCTGTACATAGGAGTGATTTGATGTCCTCAGTAACAAATGATAAATCAGCCCAACTTCATTAAAAAAATAAAAATAAAAAACCACTATTATTAGCCTACTATTATTTTATCTGTAGGCAAGTATTGAATTTCAATTTCAAGTTAGGAGACCTAAAGCTAGAACAATGTTGGGAGTTTCCTTATAATTCAATTGGAAGCTGTCAGCAGCAGGCGCCTGCGTTCTCATGGGACATGGAAGTGAGACACAATGAAAGCAAAAGGTCAGCAAATTTGAGGCTTTGTGGTTCCAAAAGTCACCTCCACCTCCGTCATAGTTTGGGCCCTGCACTGTGACCTGTGGTCTTAGGGAAACTGGCTCAGAAATACTTCAAGTTACCTTTAGATCTGGATGCTTATTGGAAATCCTGCTTAAAAAGGTATGTAAGTCTATTCCATCTGCCATAACTAAATACCACAGACTGGTAGCTTAACAGACATGTGCTTCTCACCATTCTGGAGGCTAGAAGTCAAAGATTAAGGTTTGAGCTGATCCAGTTTTTGGTGAGGGCTCTCCGAATTGCAAACAGCCACCATCTCATGGAATCCTCATTATGTCAGAAATGGAAGCCTTTTTCTTTCCTTCTTTCTATAAATCCACCCATCCTATCAGATCAGGGTCCCACCATTAAATCTTTGTTTTACCTTAACTACCTCCTAAAAGCCTGATCTCCAACAAAGTCACACTGGGGATTAGAGCTTTAATACATTCCAGAAGGACACAGTTCATTCATAAACAGGTTATAGAATGTGTTACCAAAATCAAATCGCTCATCATTTTCTTAAAATCATTTCAACTTTGCAACAACACCAGTGTTTGGCTATTTAAAGAGTACCAAGCAATCAAAATAGCACTGAGCATCTTAAATTCCCAGTGGCCCAGGTAAATTTTCTGAGAGTCTTCCTATTTGCCCTAATCCACTGAAATCCCAAATCTAAAAACAGTCTTCATTTTCTGAAGCGAAGATGCGATGTCTTGGCTAGACATTATAAATCTATTTACTTCAAGAATATTCTCTGAAGTTTCCGTTGCCATGACTGAGGTATTCTAATGCAGAGCACCTTTGTGTACCCACTGGTACACCATGCAACAACAGAGCCCTGGGATAGGAGATGGCTATTTTTCTACTCTATTTCCACCAACTTGCCTTAAATACTTGGGGCAAACTATAGCACACTGGGGACTACTTGGTGTTCTTGGTGGAATATCCATTCAGGGTCCTAGGAAAGCTCTTATTAAGAATGTGTGCATATTTGTCCCCTCTCGTTTGGAGTTAAGTAGTTCCTTGAACCAAGATATCCTGTGGATGTCAAAGCCCCTGAGGTGTTAAGATTCTCTGTTGTCTCATTTTCTCTGTCTTTGACTAATGGACCAACATCCCAACACAGAAACTAAGAACCTCCAAAGGTAACTTGCTCATGAAGAATCTCACTGGCACCTGCATTCAACCCACCTGGGAAGAGCAACTGTGGTGTTTGTTCTGTTGCATAGGTGCATGCTGAAGTTCATGGGCACAAAAGGCTGGGAGACCTAGTGAAATAAATCCAAGTGGAGTCATTTGTCAGACTGCCTAAATAATGTTGAGGAAGGATATTGCTGATATATAAACTCCTTTGAGAAAATCTCACACTTGTACTTTAGTATATACTTAAGTTCTTTCCATAATATTATTTAAATATTAAAGATATAAAAATACATATAAATACCTAAGATTTATATCTCAAATCCATCTACGAAATTATAAAAAATACAATTAAATGCAAATGAAAATATATCAATAAAATTAAAATTAAAATGCTTTTTTCCAAGTTGGGAGCTCTATTAGTTAAATTGTTGCTGGTAATCTCATGATAGCATGAGATGGCACAGGACTGCTTTTTTCCTTAATTATGAAAATTTTGATGGTTTTATGTTTTTATAATTATATATTCATAAATCACATTGTTTAATATAATAAAACTATGGATTATATAACCTATATTTTAGATAATAAGATTTATGCATTTAAATATATTTATATAATATCATAAAACTAAATAACAATTGTTATAGCATTTTTATTTTATAAGGTATTTTAATTATGAAATTAAAGGGGCATAAAACCAATTAAAATTATCCAAATATCTAATATGCAGAGATCAGCCCAGTTTAGTCTATTTTTCTCTTCTCTTTTTAAATGCATAATGTGGAAGGAAGAAATCAGAGCAGCAAGTCAATTTATAGACAATTTTTTTTCATAACATCCCTTGCCTCAGGCTGAGTGATCAACCTTCCCTGTTTCCTGGGACTCTGGGGTTTCTGGGACATGGGACTTACGGCAATAAAACCAGGACAGTCCCAGGCAAAGGTGGTCGATCACACTTTTAGCATTCTTCCTACTAGATATGTGCAAATTTTGAGCTCTAACTTCTCTGACTGTTATGGTTTGGATATGAAGTGGCCCCCTCTTCTTCCTTTATTTCTTCACTTTCTCTTTCCTGATGCTGCCATGAGCTGATCACCTTCATCTTTCCTCCACTAGGCCGGTCCCCCTGCTGTGCTGCCCCACCTTTGGTCCAGAGCAATGGAGTGGCCATCTATAGACTGAGACCTCTGAAGCTGTGAGACCAAATAAACTTTTTCTGCTCTAAGTTCTTGTTGGGTATTTCGTCACAGTGACAATAAAGCTGATCTAAAACACTTGCTTTCCTTTGTTAGTCAACATTCTTCATCCAATTTTCCAACTTTGTTAAAATAAATATCTTAACTCCAGTGTTGCCACTCTTGTTCTCCTTGATGGTCAAGGCTGAGAATTATGTTTTATCTGCATTCCATGGCTGTCATTTTCCCGGGTCTCAGGAGAGAGAGCTGACAAGCAGGTGAGGTCTGTTTATAACCTTGAACCAGGAGCTGTGAGATTCTCTTGAGTTTCATGTGCGGAAATCTCCATGGAATTCCCAAGTTCCTCAAGAAACACTCCTGTGTCCCTCTTGTACTTACCCGGAGGGCATCATCTACCCTGTTGCTCAGTTGTCACAGCTCGTAGCCAGCAAGGCAGAACTCCTTGGCTCCAGTGCAATCCTCAATTAAACAAAACCACTCAGTTCACACAGGATTTCTAATCACACAAAACTCATCTAAATGGTATTGAATAGCCACTTTTTAGAACATCCTTAAAATAAGCACACATAAAATTTAATGCTAATTTTAAAATGCCTCTTAAATCTCCAGGAATAATCCACACAATCAAAAGTGGCTTCTCACAGATCAGCTTTGTCCCAGATTTGTATAAAAAAAAATGTTTAAAAATATGAAATAAACAATGATTATGAGTTAGAATTGACTTGAAATATAGTAAAATCTAAGCAAGTCTTTTTTATATAAATAGTACTAGATTCAGTCACAGGTCTATTTTCTGAGAACAGTATTCTATGAAAGTTTCTACATAAGATTATGTAATAAAAAATAGAATGTTCACCTGACTTCTCATTCCCAGGAGATAGGTTCCTAGGAAAAAATCTTTTTCCTTTTGCAATTTGAAATATCCACATTCTCCCCTTGAATATTTTTGAGTAGTGTCCTACCAGTTCAAGCTTATTCAAGGGTCTACACTTAAGCACCAATAGGTAGACTGCTTTTCCAGATGTTTTTACCATAGTTTAATGTCTTAGTTCAAATGTATAATGAATCAAAAGTGAGGCAATTTGTAATGTCATAAAACTTGTAGGATCCATTTCAGAACATAATTTAGACAGTCTGGGGATGAGTCTTTTTCTCATCATGAGACCCATTGATGTTAATGTGAGTGATGGGAATAATTTAATTATTAAGAAACTCGTGAATTTCAAGAGAAACAGTCTCATCTTAACAGATTTGGGAAGATAAAATGCACATCTATTTGGAGGATGGAGGATAATTTTTGCTCATTCTATTATTATTGAAAATGTGGGGGTTTGAATCTGTTCTTTACAACCCCCCAAAATTCTTTTTGGTTAATGCCTCAAAATACGGTATGTATTAGGAGAGAGGGTACTGGGGATTGAACTCAGGGGGCACTCGACCACTGAACCACATCCACAGCCCTATTTTTGTATTTTATTTAGAGACAGGGTCTCACTGAGTTGCTTAGCACCTCATTTTCACTGAGTCTGGCTTTGAACTCATGATCCTCCTGCCTCAGCCTCCTGAGCCACTGGGATTATAGGCATGTACCACCAAGCCCTACTTTTTTTTTCTTTTTGTCTCAAGCTTATTTCTTTTATTACAAACATTTTGAATTTCTTGTTTTGAAAGAAAGAAAAAAAAAGTCCTCTGAGAAATATTTTTGCCCTTGATAAATTTTTTTAAATGTTCAACAAAATGCTAAGTATGGAAGATTAGTATATTTTCTTAAAAAAGATTGATTATAATGTCTTCTACAATATGAAGACCCTCTTTAAAGACACTATTACTCATTCAGTGGTAAGAATTTTCATTTCATGATTATTTAAGTCATAAACTCTTTAATGTTTTGTGAGATGGGAATTTTTTATAGATCATTTTTTCAATCAAATAACTCAGAAGTAATTTCCATTTCCTTAAATCACACACAAAGTAAGAACATAGTTCCCACATCTCTAATTTCAATGTCCATAAATATCTTGTATCAGGATAAAGATTTGTGACTAACTCATATTCTCAGAGAGTGGTCATGACTATCATACTTCACTATACTTATCTCCACTTATTTGATTACAGAAGACATGAAAAGAAAATGTAATTCAAGTGCAAATGGAAGGAGAAAAAAATTCAGATGGGCATGTTGGCAAGTCTGAAATGGGAACAATATTCTCTTTGAGGATATTGAGGGTGGTCTGAAAGGTTGTTCTAGAAGTATAAAATCTTCTTAACTTCCCTTAGAATTAATTAGCTCTTTTCTCCCCCAAAAGATGACTCAGCTGTTCTTACGGTTTTTGCAGATCTCCTCAAAATTCAAAGCAATAACCCCGTTCACCATTTCCTATGGCTTTTCTCCCAAAATCCAGGAGCAAATCTATTGAGTCTGGGTTAAGATTTAGGAATTAAGGAATTATAAATATAGCAGGATAGAATTGCTGAAATCTTATAGACAAATGAACTAAACAGGGCATCAAAAACTTTTGACTGAGGTTCCAAGTTGATGGTTAGAAATGTTTTCCCACAGAATTAGCAATACTTGTGGAAGGTAAGTTTTAACTCACCACATATATACATTGTTACTGACTGATATTAGACCTTGGTCATCCCATGTAACATTGTTTTCTAGAAAAACAAGCTCCATGTTTCAATTTCCAGATCCCCTGGGCACCTCCCTCCATAACTACCTTCACAATGAGAACAAATTCAAATTCCTCACTCAAAAACAAAAACAAACAACAAACAAACAGGATCCTAAGATATCATCAATGTAGGATTCCAAATCTCCATAGCAAAGGGAAGACTGTTTAAACACTGGAGAGACTTAAAGATCTGGTTTTCTGGTTTTCAACAGGTGATGTGTCAATTTTCAGGCTTAAAAAATAAGTGACTTTCCTGGGGGTTACTCTGCTCTTCACCTCAACTTTAGAAACGATGGCCTCTGTGAGTGAAATACAGTCATGAAAGAAAAGATGTTGGTGCTATTTATGGAAGACAGAAGAAGTAAACTCCTTTCTTTACATCCATGCCATGTAACCCAATTTATAAACTTTAAGGACCTCTGAGGATTCAACTGTGTCCCTAATTGTGGAAATTAAACACAAGTCTGGAATCGTTCTTCCATCTTCCAGAAGCTGTCTTAATAGCACATGAGTGGTGTGTCTAATTTTGTTGTTGTTGTTGTTTTGCCTTTAGCCATATTATATACACAAACCATGCTTACCAAATGCTTTACTTTTTTAGCCAATTTGGCCTCAACTGTATAGAAATAGTGGAGGGAAAAAAATGAATTAGTGCCTCATCTCAGCAGTGAGCTGACATTACATTTCCTCTCCTTTCTAATCCCTCCTGTGAAACATACACACTATTGAAATTTTGAATCCTGACATTAATTTTTTTCTTTTAGTAATTTGCTTCTTCCCTTTGACAATTTAAACACTATGGTTCTGAATTTTCTCATGTGTAAAATAAAGGAATTAGACCAAATAATAATATCCAAGTATTTTTCTAACTGAAAAATCTGTAATGTTACTTAAATTTATACTAGGATGGAAAAACACATAAAAATATTGTAGATAATGAGAATTGGGTTTTTTTTTTTCATGCTTGTAGGAAAACAAGTTAGAAATAAAGAAAAAGGGATAACAGAATGAACTCTGGAGTATTGGACTGAAGCTTAAGATATTTGTAGGCATTCATAGCTTTTGATACAGATATGGATGGATAGACAGTATCCATAGATACCGATAGATAAGTGCATATGCATAGATCTGTATACAAACATATTTCCTAGCTCTGTCTGCTGAGTAGGCCTAGGAACAATGACAGCCCACTAGCAACTAGCAAACCAAGAGCCCAGATAATGGTTCCAATCAAGTCTCTGATAAAAGAAACTAAGACTCAGGCAAGAAAAATTATCAGAAGATGCCAGAACATCTTGTAATGTTAAAAAGTAAAAATGTATTGGAAAAAGTAAGGGGGCATGCCAAAAAACAAAGGGGTCAATTTGGAGAAGCTCCCAATAGCCAAAGCTGGAAGAATTTGAGTAAGGAAACAAGTATTGGCTGTATCAAATTGGAACCCACTAGTTAAAATAAATATTCACTCAAGCCTGCATTTGCTCAATCAGTCAATCCATATTGGAGGAGAAATGCCTCTTTCTTACAATAGAATCTCAATTAGCAAGTATGAAAGAAATGAGGGAGATAGGAAGTGACACAGGGACAATTTAAGAAATGGTAAAATCAGTGGTAAACCCATGACAAGAAACCAGGATAAACAGTGGTATGGCTTTGAAGTTTCTCCTCACAAGAAGTTTATTCATTAAAAAGGGAAGTCCTGGTTATGTAGTGGAAAAACCCAACAAACTAACTTCACAAGTCATCAGGCTGAACATCACTAATAATCAGATCCTGAAACCACACATCGCTGATGTGATGCTCTGAGAAGGACAGGACACTCCTTCGGCATTCATTCCAGAAACTCACAATCCCAGTCAAATGCGGAGAAAGTATCAGGTGAATGTCACATGAGGATATTCCACAAAATGACTGGCCAGTACTCTTCAGAAGCATCAGGGTTGGCTAGGGTTGTAATTCAGTGGAAGACAACTTGCCTGGATGCACATGGCCGTGGGTTGTGTACCCAGCACCACACAC
Organism: Glaucomys volans; assembly: GCA_020662805.1. Classification (NCBI taxonomy): domain Eukaryota; kingdom Metazoa; phylum Chordata; class Mammalia; order Rodentia; family Sciuridae; genus Glaucomys; species Glaucomys volans. The sequence goes on along the minus strand of JAJEJO010002253.1, from coordinate 95,827 downwards.
ACACACACACACACACACACACACAAATGGTCAAAGTCATAAAAAAACTGAAGATGGAGAAGTTGCCACAGAGAAAGGAGAGAGGAAGAATACCTAACAATTAAATGTCACCTGGTTCCGGGATTAGATTCTAGATCAAAATAGACATTAATGGAAGAAACCAGTGACACCTGACCAAAGTTTGTGAGGTAAGTCATTATATTGCATCTGTTCATTTGTCCCCATATATATATGGGACACTGGGTAAAGGTGTACAGGAACTCTCTAGAGTGTTTATACAACCTTTTTCTAAGTCTAGAAACATTTAATTTTAAAAGCAAAAATAAGCCGGGTGTGGTGGTGCATGCCTGTAAACCAAGCGACTTGGGAGGCTGAGTCAGGAGGATCGCGAGTTCAAAGCCAGCCTCAGCAACTTAGCGAGGCCCTAAGCAACTCAGTGAGACCCTGTCTCTAAATAAAATACAAAATAGGGCTGGGGATGTGGCTCAGTGGCGGAGTGTCCCTGAGTTCAATCCCTGGTTCCAAAAAATAAATAAATAAATAAATAAATAAATAAATAAATAAATAAGCAAAAATAAAGATGTAGAAGCAATGATTTACAGATTTTTTAAATGGTGACATTCACTTAACAAGTAGTTTTGAATGACCCCTCTGTGCTAGTCAAAGAGCTGGGAGACATCTAAAGATGTAGCACACATGTCTAGTTATCCTAAGTTACCCATAGTCACCAATATGAAGACAGGAATTCTCATTTTCCAAGAAATGGAGATCTAACATCACTAATTATAATGGTGACATGATAAGAGTAATAAAGAACAAACATTTCAAATTAATCTGTTATTAAAACAGTATATATTTTCAGTGTTAAAAATATCCACAAAACTATACAGGGTTTCATAAATTAATTCTAAAATTTACCTGGAGGAGAATATATGCAAGAATATCTAAGGAAAATTTCATAACTGACCCTATATTATAACAAATATAATAATGTGCTTGAAATCTAAAGCAATTATAATGGTGCCATCAGAATACAAGAAGAGATGAATGGGGGTGGGAGGAAAGAAGAGATCAGTGGGACATAATAAAAGGCCCCAACCCACTCGTCTCTCAATAAGAATTAAGCACAGGACAATGATGATAATATTTAAATCTAGTGAAGAAGGGGTGGCTATTTAGTAAGTGGCATTGGGATCATTGAAATCTTTGGGGAAAAATTAAGTTCATTTGTTCATTCAACAAATATATAAATGCCTCCTCATTTTAGAAATAGAAGCCAAATTTCTAACCATTTTATGTAGAAAACTAGAATTCTAATGTAATAAAGAGCCAGGTAGTTTTTTAATTTATAAAAAGTATTGGGATGGGGCTGGGGCTGTAGCTCAGTGGCAGAGCGCTTGCCTAGCATGTGTGAGGCACTGGGTTCGATTCTCAGCACCACATATAAGTAAATGAATAAAATAAAGGACCATCAACAACTGTAACTAAAAAAATATTTAAAAAAAAAAGTATTGGGATGAAACATAGGAGAATCATTTTAATAGTTATGGATGGGGAAGACCTTTCTATACACATCATAGAAAATCAAGTTATTAGAGAGGGAAATGGAAAGATTTAATTTCAATAAAATTTGAAAATTTGACATGATAAAAGGTACCATAAATAAACTATAAGATGTGGGGCAGGTTGCAAACATTTCAATGTGTATAAAAGATTAATTAGAATATAAAATAAAAAGTTTCTACAAATAAAAACTCAACAGCAAAATGGGAAAAGAATATGAATTGACAGTCTACCAAAATAAAGGGCAATGGAAAATAAGTGTACTCAGTTCATGAATAAAGAAATAAATACAAATTAAAACAATACTGAGATACTATCTCCAAATTGTCAAAAATGTTTGGGTTTATTAATTTCTAATATTGATGGTTATAAGAATGTGAAGCCAAGAACTCACATAGATTGTTGGCGTGATGAAATGCTCATACCTTTTGACAAAACCATTGAATCTCTATGAATCTATCAAAAATACTCAGACATACAGGAAGCATGAACAGGAAAGATCATTTAAATTATTTGTAATAGCATATTATTGGAAACGACCTCAATATCCTTTAAAATGGAAACGAATAAAATTTTATAGAATATTCAGACATTGAAATACCTTCCAATTATTTAAAAAGAATGAGATGTGTTACACACATAAACAAGAAAATATCTACAAGTCATTTTGCAATGTGTAGCAAGTGGCAAATCAATCAATAGAGTACCAGTGTGTGTGTGTGTGTGTGTGTGTGTGTGTGTGTGTTTTAATGCATACTTACATGCACAAAAAAGAAAACATACATATTTTATCTTTATTTGTTCCATAAAATCCTTGGTTTGAAGTTTTACATTGGGAACATATTCATTTATGACATATGTACCCTAAAAATACAGAGCAAAATAAATACACTTCCATATGATTTAGAGCAGCTCTATGTAAATATTGCCATTCTGTCCAACTTTTAAGGTCAAACTTAAAAGGGAAAAAAATAGCTAAAAGAAGAATACACAACCAAAAATATGTGTTCCCTAGATTAAACTAAGCAATAGGTTCTCTCGGCAAAGCTTGAAAATGTGAATGAGTTCCTCCTGAACACAGCTAATCAAGCTGCACATCAGCTGAAGGAGTATGTCTCCAACTTTACAGTTTTTTGTGGGGCAAATCAGGAGGGAGGGGCCAAATATGAACTTAGCTCCCATTAATAATATGACTCTTCAGATGGTGGGTTCTGAGGACTCCAATAGCCTGACGCCTAGAGATCACTAAGTTACAATGGTAACAGCAAAATGAATTTATCCATTTGAATTCATTTCCTGCACAAAATGGAAACAAAAGGTGAAATGAAGGAGGAAACGATAAAGGTTCTACAAAGCCAGATGTAAAGAAACTCTTGGGCACCATCAAAATTAGAGAATAAGACTATGAAACCAACACTTGACAATCAGTGAGTGAACAGTGAATTCAAGGATAGATGCTGTTTTAAAACAAGCATTTGGATTTTGTAAGAAAACGTATGTGGGAAGTCCAGAAATTTAAAATTTTCCTGGTATCTACTCATTGCTGAAACCAGAATCCAGTGGTCAGTTTTTTTATATTTCCCATTCCCTTTCCTTCATAGCCAGTTCATTGCAATGACAAAAAAATGATTTCTATTTCATCAATTCAACGTCCAAAACATCTCTCAAGTCTTCCCACTGTGTTCTACCATCAATGTCCCCACTCTGGTTTTGCCACCAGCATTTCTCTCCAGGATGGCTCTAATGATCTTCAAACCCTTCTCCCAGCCTGCCTTCCTGCCTCCCCAACCATCCCTATAGCAATGAGGATGACCTTTCAAAAGTTTTGGTAGTTCTGTCCCTATCCATTTAAGGAGGCTGCCTGCCACCACCTTCAAGACCCCTGTTCTTGCCACGATACATCCTTCACCTCTCCATCTTCAACCTAAGTCTCTCTCGGCTTGCTAAATCAGTCTCACTTCCTCTCTCTTCCTGCATCTCTCCTCAGTCTTCATGGCCAAATTTTTGCCACCAATTTCTTCTCATCATTCAGCCCTCAACTTAAAAATTTACCAAGAGATATTTCCCTAACCATGCAATCTAGGAGTCTTCAGCCCCAACATTTGGGTTTCTGATAGCAATTATAGAAATACATAATTACATATTCACATAAGCGTATGTCTGTTTAATGTAGATTCTCATTCATTGCATAGCTTCAAAGAAGGCAGAAACCATGTTTATCGTGTTCACTACTATTTTCCAAGTTCCCCCACTTGAACACTAAGAATGTTTAAAAAGTGAATTGTTAAGGATGCCAGAACATTTGGGTCTAAATATATTTTGAAAAGCTGGAAATGCTTAGTAAGATGAAAATTAATATGAGTAAGTATCATTTGTGCAATCTAAAGGTAAAAATGATAGTATAAAGATAGGTACAGGAACCTCTAGAGAAGCTGAACGGCCACCCATTCAATGCAATAGGGTTGCAATATGTCAGCCATGGCTGTTCTTTGCTTATTGAGTCTAATAATACTTTGGAAATGCACCTATTAATATTAGCAGCTGATCCATATTGAATACACTTGTGACAGATGTATTTGTACAATACAATGCCATCTTAATTGAAAATAAAAATATAACCATCAAGTCAATCCAATAATCAATCCTTTTCAGCTCAGTCACTCGCTGCAGGAGAGACAGATCACTAGATTATATCCAAATGATTAGATCTCAGAAAAGATCTCCAGTCACAGATTAGTTATGCAGCTGAAGCACCATGATCTTAGAGTAAGTTACCATGTCCTGTTCCTGGATTCTTAGCATCCTCCATCCACTTCTCCCACTCAAATTCATAAAGCACAACAGTAAACCTGTTCCCTTTAAACATATATCCAATCACATCATTCCTTTATTCAAAATCCTTCAATGGTTCCCATTTTTCTAGAAGTAAATACAGCCTCTTACTTGTGACTCTCAAGTCTTTGTGTGATCCAGGCCCTGCCGTTTCTCCCACGTCTTTGGTGCCCTCTCCTTAGTATTCCAGATTCCCCAAATGGTTTGCTTTCAGATCAAGAGGTTGAATATAAAAGCAGACAATGGCCAGACCATAAGTACAATAAAACTCTGACCCATAACCTGCAGCAACCAGCCCAGGAAACCACCCGATGTCTAGAGTTTCCAACCCAGGAAGTCACCCTGCTATCTGTATGTCAGACTTGTGAAAGTCAGATTACTGTCTCTAGAAACTGATCTAAGAACCCAAATGATAACCCCTCAATAATAAGACCCAAACTGTCCTGAGCTTGAGTAATGATTGAGAGCTTCCCTAAGCTTTGTCCCTACTTCTGAGGACCAAGGAGAGAAAGCTGCAAAGGCACTTTTGCCAGTCACCTAAATCCCTGATTTTAGTTGAGGTTAGCAACTAATATGGAGAAAACTAGTAAAGAGCAGGGTTTGTGGTGAAGATCAGGAGCTTGTTTTTGGATATGTTGATTTTGATGCCCAGGTAGTGAAGTCAAGCAGACATTTGTGATAATCAGTCTCTGAACATACACACGTGGGAGCCATGAATCTGTAGAGTAAATCTATGAGACGGGATGAGATCCACAGGACAGTGAGTGTAGGGATATGCAAGAGCCAAGATCTGAACCCCAGCCATTCCAACAGGAAGAGGTCTGAAGAAGAACAGGAGCCAACAAAGGAGAAGGGAATGGAGAAACCAGATTGTGGACTCCTGGGTAGAAGTTGAGGAAAGTCTATCAAGATGGAGTGGTCCACAGTGTCAAATGGTACCACAACGTCAAGTCCAATGAGTCCAAAGAACTGACCATTGTACTTAGCAATGTGGATACTCCTGGTGGTCTCACTAAGAGAAGGTTGTGGGGTGAAAGCCTGGCTAAATGGGTTAAAGAAGAAACTGGAGGAGAGAAATGGAAGACAGAATGTGACAACTCTTTCATAAAGTTTTGCTGCCAAAGGGAACAAAAAATGGCAGGCAATAGATGGGAGGTAAGGTCAAGAGAAGACCCTTGATGGGTAGGAGAAACAATGCAGAATAACCCAGAAGAAGGAGGAAAGGAAGAAAGAGGGAGAGGCGAGAATTGCTTGGGCTTATCAGCACAGAAGGGATTTGGTGTAGGAGAGGCAGGGTCCTTGTTACACAGGAGCTTGGTTAGTTCAGCCATGGGGAAGGCAGCAGCAACTTGCAGAAAGGTGTTATTGGGAACAGCTTCCATGCTCTCTGAAACAGACTTAAAGGCTGACTGCCTTTACAGGGCAGGGCTGTCAGAAGTGAAAGTCGCTGTGCAAATTTTCCTTGGTGACATCAAATGCTTTGCTAATGTGGTCAGGGATTTGTTCTGGAGGTGACCTTGCCTTCATGAGCAGGTAAAAGATGCATGTGTTTCTACCTCGACTCCCCCAAACAGACACTCCAGTGATATTGGAAGCACTCACCTAGGTCCTCTCTGTGTTTGGCTTCTAACCTACTCTGTTCCATTTCCATGATGTCAAGCTCCTACTCTTTGCCTTCATCTCAACTGTCTTTTTCTAGATCAATGGCATGTGGATTCTGATTTCTGAGTTGGATTTCAGTCCTCTCTACTAACTTTGGCTAGAACTCCTTCCATTAGCCCCTGGCTGCCTCAAGCTGCCTGTCTTTCTCTATTTCCAACTCACAATAGAAAACTAATCGCAGGTGACTTTGGCTGACAGCAACCCATTGCTTGGCAAGTGGGCCCTAGAGCTCCCTCTCAGACAAGAAAGGAAACCTGTAAAAACCAATGTTCCCCCTTACTCCACTCCTTGGAGCTTCCCTGGTTCCTCACTTTTCACTCAAGGACTGGTGTGACCCCTTGCCCAAAACCTCTCCCCACTTTCCTGATCCTGGAGTCAGACTGATGCTTATTAAACTCTGAGCCCCAGTCTGGATCCAGCACAATGGGTTCCTGTTGGTCTGAGGGTAGGAGAGGAGATTGGATCTGGTCAAGATTCACTTTCATGGAAGGAAAGCCCTGAAATTGTGCAGTATGTCTTCAGAGTCTGGAAGTTCTGCTTTGGATTTTGAAATTAGGCTCCCTTTCCTGACTTTGAACAAATACTAAAAACATTGATGTGACAGCCAAAAATGATGATGCTGGATGTTCTGCATTCATTTTTCCTCTTTATCTTGAGTATCTATAAAATGACATAGAAATTCTTGGAATCCCAAATCTAGAAATAGATCCTAAGATATTTATAAAATCCTGAAACTACAGGATCTTTCTCAATTCCTTAGACTATGCTAGAACTAGGCTAGTGAAGATGAATTGAGTCTAGAGATTCAGCATTGAATGTGGCAATCTGTGGTAATGGCTTAGCAAGGTGCTTGCTACCCCCAGATTCACTGAGGAACCAAGAAGGAGGAGGCAAAGCTTGGGAAGGTCTATATGATTTCCAAATCTCTTCCAGATCTAACATTCTATGTAGGCAAGAGAGGACAGGGTTATGGGAAAGTCAGACAGAAGAAACAAGGATAGGATTAGCATGCCAAATTGAGATCCAAAACTGAGAGCAATTGAGTTAGTGTATCGGTGTCCAATGAGTGGATCGGTGTCCAATGAGGATAGCTGGGAAAATTGGGGATCTTGGAACTGTTGAGGAAAACCACAAGAGATCACAATGGACAACTTACATTTATTAAGTATGTATATCATACCAGCTATTTTCATAGGATCTTTACCTTAAGAAATTAGGTACTATCATCTCCATTTTACAAACGCAAAAATTAAGACCACTCAGAGTGGATGAAGTGTCTTATCTTTGTATATCTTAGTAACATGAGAGTCAGTATTAAAATTCAAATGACTTCAATTCACACCCTCTCTCCTTTGTTCCTTTTGAAACTTTCCTCTTTTCCTGCATTGAACAGAGGCACCAATGACTCCATTGAATTCTATCAAATAAAAATGTCGTGAGCATCTACTACATACAAGGCACATTCACAGTGCTAGAGCTCTCTGCTCCTGTTTGCTGGGTAGTCAGTTTGTGGTCCAATGGAAACACATTAGAGGGAAGAAATAATAATGAACAGGAGTTTTGTGAGCTCTGCAAATATGGTACCAGTAACAAGACACATCAGGCTTACTGAGTACCTACTATGCTTCATGCACTGTTCTAAATGTCTTAGGCAGTGAAATAATTCTTTTCTTTCATGCCTATGCCAATTTCCCAGCTGTTCTGGCTCTGGGAACAAGCCTATGTGAACTTCAAGAGAAGTCTTATATAGTCTCATGATCTTTAAGTGAAGTATCCTAAGGACTTGTTCTCATTTGAAGGAAAAGTAGACCAGTTGGCCTGGATGGAATCAGCAGAAAGAAGCCAAGAGACTTCCAGTAAATACATGGCTGGAGAGATTGGGCAAGATCCAAGTGCAAAAAGCCTGTCTCAGAGTCATCTAAAGAGAATAGAGAAAGAACATGATTGTAACTGAGAAAGTTGGAGCCTAATCAATATTCTCCATCTGAGAAAATGTGTTAAAGGAAAAGATGATCTGACTGAACTTAAGAAAGGAATGTCAGAGCAGCCATTAAGAATCTATTACTGGTAACTTGATACTGCCACCTGAAGCCAGGTAATAAGTCAACAGAAAGGTATTAGCCACAGGAAGGCAAGGATGACTTTTTTTCTTGGTTCATATGAGTCTCTCTTAAGATTATTCCACTCTTTGTATTTCCAATTCCATGTATATAAGCAGCCTTCCAACTAATATTTTGACTTTGGCATCAGAAATTGAAGTCTGGATTCCAGGCAAGTTATTAAATTGGAGACTCACGTATGCATCAGTCTTTTATAAATTTGATTAATATTTGTCTCAGGAAAGTTGAATGCTCACTTAGGAAAAACCCTTCAAAATGGTGATATCTGGGCTTAGTCATTTCCCAGAATGGGGTCCTTGTTAGATCGAATTGGGCGGCTGCAGGGGGAGGGAGCATGGTCACCTAGCAACACACTGTGCCAGAAGTGACCAATGAGGCAAACCTGCTGACCCTGACGTCCACCTTGGGTCCACCTTTTCCTGGGCAGGACCCTGACCCCTTTCCTCTGCATAAAAACCCTGAGCAGCCAAAGCCACGTGCGATTTCTCCTGGCTCTCCCACCCCGACTTTCACCCCGGGGGGCTGGAGATTTCTCCCAGGACACACATTCCAATAAAATCAAGCTACTACTTTTGTCTGACTCTGGTGAACCCGCCTGGCGAGCTTCTTTTGCCACCTGCCGCCTTTGGGAGCTTTACGCGCCAGGCCCCACCGCCCCCTTTGCGAGTTTTACAGTCCTTAGATTTAAAAGAACTCAAAAGTAAAGAAACTGGACTTTGAAGCTGGGGACTAGGCCTTGGGAATAGGGAGCAGGCCCAGGTATTACCATCACAAGGGCAACTTTGGAGGGGAGTTCTGCCCTTTCTATGATCTCTTTGTGACTTTGATAATTGCAAAAATCAATAGGAGAAAATTCCTTGAAATGACCAAAACTGAAGTTTACTTCCTTCTTAGCCACTTAAAAGTTCTGGAAAATGCAAGGCTTCTCATCCTGGAATCTATAGGGTCATGGGGATTTAAAGCCCAGAAATGTTTCTGTAATACTGCACTTGAATAAAGTGATTCTGGTTGATTTTGTATGACTTTTTTTAAAAAAGTGGTCTTGTTCAATGAAGCTAAAGGTTGAGTTATCTGTGCTGATCTGTAGCACTTCTGAATAACATTTTCTTTGATTTCCCTGACCCTATTGGAAGATTGCTGGGGTTTTTTTGTTTTTGGGGGTTTTTTTTTTAATGTATGTATTAGACACATTTGCTTTTATTTCCGTGGCAGGAAGTAAAACTCTCTCACTGGGTAGGGTCTTTCCTTGGGTGCACAAAATGAATAATTTTAAATGCTATTTTCAGAGACATAGATTTCACATCTAGAGTAATGTGAAATGTCTTCCAAATTTCAATATTGAAGAAGATAACTACAACCAAAGAGAAATGTTTATAGCAGGTTGTGGACTCTGGTTGATGAATATAATGTCTAAATAATGGCTAATGGAGCCAATTGACAATATGCCTTTTTAATTGTGATCAATAGAACACATAACAAAAAATATAATGTAAAATTTACCTGTTATTCTTGTTTTTTCTTTTACTCAATACTGGGGATTGAACCCAAGGCCTCCTACATACAAGTGCTGTGTCCCTGAGCTACATCCCCAACTCCTTCTTATTCATTTTTAAATGTGGTGTTAAGTTTCCACCTTGTTAAGTATACAAGGTCATTGTATAACTGACCTTTAAATACTTTTCCACTTTGCAAAGCTGAAACTCAGTACCCATTAAATAATAAAGTCCCCATCCCTTTTCCCCTAACAATCACCATTATAATTTGTTTCTCTAAATTTGACCACTCTGAGGACATCATTCCATACTTATCTTTGGTGACGATCTAACCATGCGCTCTTCACGACACACATTGTTCATCTGTGCATCCCATTAGTTGAGAAGTAGCAGCAAACTTTATTTTGCCATCATGACAAGAGCTCACCTTTGCTTCAGCTTGCCAGGCAGTGTGCAGGTCTTCACCACAGCTCAGAGAAGTAGAAGTTGTGATCTACATCTACAGATGAGGACCGAGGTTGGGTAACTGGCTCAATGTCACACTGCTGTAAGTCAGCAGTTCACACCCTGGCAATAGACCCTGAGCCTAAGCTCGCAACCCCTGGACCACACTGCTTCTCATTGACATCTGTAATCTGCCTGGAATGCAATTCCCTTCCAAGCTGGATAGGCATTTCTTAGATGAGAACCCTGCTAAAGCTAAAATCCAATTTTGCAATATCTTCAAATCAGTCATCCTATGAACATACTCCAGGCTTCTTCAGGTGTCTGCAAGGAAGCTTGATGCACTTAGTAAAACAGATGCCCCTTCTCCTCCCTGCCTCTGGGCTCACCTGCACCTGCAGGAAACAGTTCCTGGGCACCAATGCTTTTCTCTCAGCTGCTCTGCTGAGACTCCAGGCACGCCTTAACACTCCAGGGATGGGAGGGGGGATTGATGTCCTAGCTACCCTGGGCATTACTCCTCCCTTTGCATTTCTTCCTTGCCAGCACCCTCTCTTTCCCTGTGTCCTCATTTGTATTGCCCAGGATGACTCAGTCAAGTACTTTCCCAAGTCTTTGTCTCAAATTCACCAAGGAACCCAGCCTAAGACCGTCAACAAACACAAAAGTGGAACTGCAATGCCAACTCTCCCTCGGTTTGCTGTTTTCAACAGAATCACATCCTCAGACCAGATGTTTGTGAGGCACCAAGGGACACACCCTCTTGACAGTGGGGCACTGGGCAAATATGACTGTGAGCTAAACACTCAATTTATCATAGCATGGAAGTGCTGGGACTCAAAAGAAACCTACCAGCCTTGTTTAACAGCCCTCTGGTAAATAGAACAGATACTGAGACATTTTAAACAACAAACAGCATAAATTAAATTTGAACTGAAGTGCACATGTCATTGTTGGTTCTTTACAGAATAAATGAAATGCAAGCTGAGCAAATCTAAAAGGCAAATCCTTTCCTCTGTTTCTGAGGAAGCCACCTGTGGGTCTCTGTTTATTGGTACCAAGCCTCACCCTCAGAGCAGTGTAAGTGGTTATACAATGGGTCTCCATGTATTTCCCATTTACACCACTATTGAGATAAATGAAGCATTCAAGAGAAAATAAAACAGTAAATGCATGTTACAAATCGATTTTATGAAAGAAACATTTTACTTCATCCAAAGGAGAAATAACCACATTGAACTCATTAGAAAATGATGAAAACACCATTTTCTCACAGTCCTGAACAGCTGGTTCCAGTCTAAGTGATTAAGTGGAAGTTAATCAATCCTAAACAATCAAGTGCATGCCTGGTTGGTCATTTCCTCCTAATGAGCAGTAGCCTGCCTTGCACCCTACACAAACATGGCTACAGACTTCACATGGTAGAAGAGGGAAGGAGTTGCAGGTTTGGGGAATCCTGTGTCCTCACAGTGCTTCACATATGATGTTTGGCTCAGGAAACTCAGAAGCAAATAACAGCGACTCCAACCAAATACAGTACAATCAAGTGGTTCCAAAATGAAAATTAGTGCTTTCAGTTTTTCAAAGGAAATTTGTTTCAAGGGGAAGATGTGAACAATAGTAAGGAAGACAAAATTAAAAGAGAAGATGGTGTTAAGAAATAAAGAAGTTTTTTTTTTTAAGTCAAAAATAGTTGGAAAATTACCACACCATCATTTTCCCTGGGAAATTTCTCTTAATCTCATCTTGCCATGGTAACAATAGAAGAAAAAGAGTGATGGGGAAGGATGGGAGAAATCACAAGGTGAGATCAAAATAGCTCCCCTGCTCCCCTTGCATGGAAAAGGAAAGAAAACAACAGAAAGAAGGAAGCTTTGAGAAAGGAGAGAACTAGGAGTTTCTTAATTTAGTTTGGAATGTTTCCATTGGAATGAAGTCAGAACTACTCATTCTGTTTGTCGATGTTCTTATCTATCTCTAGGTGTGTCCGTCTCATCTAATTTTAGAAGAAAAGATTCTTGAGGATAAAAACTATGATTTGTTTATACATAATGTAATGAAATTTGTGGATCAAACTAAAAACAACTCTCCAAGTACCGATCTGAGGCATTAGAGGCTAATTTTTGCCATCTTATGTATAACACCATGAAATTATTGGATGAAGCCCATTTGAGAATGTGGATCTCTGAAAACATCTCTGCTAGACAGGGCTCCCTCTGAAAGTTTGGATGACATTTTGAAATGTTACCTGTCAGCAAATGAGGACACCTGGCTTGCCAGTCTAGCAGAACAGTCCAGCAGACCCTCACTGTGCAGTCACTAGGGGATAAACCATGACATATATAAGTCAGAATATTGTCGTCTTTTAGTACCAACAATTTAAATAATTGAACTTTTTAAAAAAGCAATGTGAAAATGTTTGACCATTTGCATAGGTTATGTGGTGTACAATTTTTAGGGTATAAGAGGATTATTTTAGCTTACTTCAGCTTTCAAAACATGTTTTGTGTTCAAGGTAGCACAAGAAGCATTGGGGATATAAAAATGAAAATAGGTTTTTTCTGAGTGAACTTATACAGTGATGGAGTAGATAGATTGATTATTTTTAAAGTAAAGGATTAGAGATATAAAAATTACTAATAAATCAAGATATAAATTCTTACATATAATCATATGTATTATAGAAAGTAATTAATACAGTTATATATACATCTTTTTTCCAAACATGTTCTCAAACATGCTCTTTTTAATAACCATGCAGCACTACGTATAAGAGAGTAAAAACTAGCCAATGACACTTCAGATAAGTAAAAAAGAATGTGTGTGCGTGAGAGAGAGAAAAAGTCTTACTTCCATTTTTGGGAACTGAATACATATTAAATGTGTAAGCTTTCTGTTGCTATAACAAATACCCAAAGCAAATCAACTTCAGAAAGAGGAATAGTTTATTCTGGATCACAGCTTCAAAGGTTTCAGACCGTAGTTGGTTGACTCCATTGCTTTGGGGCCTGTGGGCAGGCAGAGCAACATGGTGTGACCTTGTAGAGGAGGAAACTGCTCACCTTATGGCAGCCAGGAGGCAGAGAGAGAGCCGTGAAGGGGCTGGGTCCCAACATCCCCTTCAAGGACACAACCTGACTTCCCCACTGGGCCCACCTTTTAAGGGTTCCAATACATCCCCACAGCATCAAGCCGAGGATCAAGCCTTTACCACATCGGCCTTATGGGGACAGTTCAGACCTAAATGTTAGTATAAAATATGACCCAAGGATTAAAGATGCAGAAAAAAGAAAGAGAGAGATTAAGAGAGAAATCGAGACTGACTCCTGAATTTCTGGTCTCTGTTACTGTGTGGATTGTAGAGCCTTTACTGGAAAGAGGATGGGAATAAGGATTTGGAGGGTGATGTGGAGCTAATTTGTGAATTGCTGTAGATGCTGATGGAGATGATGCTGGACATGTGGCCCTTAAAGAGACCTAAAATCGACTTATTAAAAACATCATTGAGGCCAGCATGCATTTATCTGGTTTATGTGTGTGAAAGTAGAATGAAACCCTTCCTACAACCCCTTCACAGACACACCCATTCATAAATCTCTCCCAGCTTGAAGGATCTTTGATCTGCAGCTGAGCACAGGTGGATCCTTGTGCCATCAGCGTATGGAGCACCTTTTCTAACTTCTACACCTTCGTCCGAGGTTATCATCCTCTGTGGCCAGAGCATCACTTATTTTCTGATCATCTGGCCACAGTCAACTTGCAGTCAGAGCTGAAGTAAGCACTTAGCGCTTCAGCTCTGAACTCACTCATTTTTTTTTAATCTGTTTTTTTGCCAAGTCTTTAATGCTTCTTGGCCTCCAAGCTAACAATCCAATACAAGTTGATCTGTTCTTGACGTCAGCATCTATCACAGTAGATGCTTCCCAGAGGCCAAGGAACCTGTCAGAGGCATTGGGCTCTCATCTCTGCCTCTTGCCTCCAGAAAGGATGGGCTGGGTGCCTTTATCTTAGTCTCTCCTAATTTCAGTCATTACACAAGACTGAAATATTTAAGTGCCTCAACTTCCCCAAATCATATTCTTATATATGAATTCTGAGTTTGGGTTTTTTACTGAAGACAAGCATATTCAAATATAAAAGTTATTTTTTAATCTTAGTTTCTGCCAAGAAGTTCTTGAAATGATGATTCTCATGCCAAAATCAATCTGGAAAAATGGCAACTGGAGACTACCCTCGTTTCACATAATGAAGGGACTTGTATGCAACGTTCAGGGGGCTGTGTTGTATGTAAAGGCAGTGACAAGCCCTGGAAGCTTTTGATTAAGGAGTGACAGAGACCTTCCTCTTTTTGTTGCTCCCTTCCTCCTTCATGATAAAAGAAATCAGTTTGGGGTATTCCCTCCACCTGAGGATGAAGCACTACACTGGAGCTTCTGCACTCTCAAAGTGGCTTTAGCCAGTCTTCTAGTCTGAAGAAGTCAAGAGAACGGACAACCCAGATGGCAAGATTAGCCCCAGCTTGGCCCCTTGGTGCCTGGTCTGCACCAGATCCTTCCGAGTGCACTGTCATGACCCGCTCCTCTCGGTTCCCTGCCATATACGTTTGCTAAATGCCCTTCTCCCTCCTAGAGGGCATTTGACACCTTGTTCTCTTCACTCAGTTCAATCATGGCTCTTTGGGAGGAATCAGCACACACCCCCACCCCCACCCCGCATCTGAGTTGTCATATCACTGACTCTTTTTTCTCCATCCAGTTTTGATCCCACAGCATCGTGGTTTCTGTACATGACAATCACCTGGCCAGGGAGACCAGCAGTATGGATCCCCGGAAGTCAGCAAAAGACCCAACCCGTCTTAGAGTCAATACGCATTTGTGAATGGAATGGAACTAATGAAATGAAAGAAGAATAGTTTGGGTGGAACTCTTACTTTGTAGAGCATTTCAGCCACTTGTGGGAGATGGATACATTTTCACATCTTCCTAGCAAGAGATGGTAGACGATGTAATATTACAGGAACATACTCCAATTTCCAAATTTTGCACATTCTGACTCCCTACAATACCAAACAGTTTGCAGTAAAAAGAGAAAACCAGGAGAGGAATCAGGATTTATACAAAGTTAGTATCAGGAAAAGGAATAGCTTGAATATCAATGAAATGCAAAACAATGATCTGCATGCTACCACTTTACCCCAGGGCAGGTCTGATCTTGTTCCAAGATTGCCCTCTTGGTTTCTGTATGAGGTTCTTCTCACACAGGTCACAGGACCAATCTTGGTGAGGCTGGCCTTCCCCCTGACATCAGAAATAACTGCTCTGCTGGCCGAGTCTGGAGCAGCAGCGGGATGAGCTGGTACCTCTGATCCTCTCCCTTCAGCTCCACCTCCATGATGGCTCTCCTGCATGTCCCTGACATGCATTTTCTATCACTCATTCTCTGCAACTTTGTTGACTCCCTGTTCTCTTCTGGTGTATCATTGTCTATGTCATTGGCTCTATTTCAAATTGACTCCTTGGAAAATGCAACATTTTCTATACATCAGTTTTGAAAAATAGGCTAAACAATTATAGCAGAATTGATCAATTTCTTTATACACATGACTCAAAAACTGCAAATTAGAAGTTTCTCAAGTAACTTTAAATTTTAAAGGTAACTTTACCTTAACCCTTTTTTTATTTTTATTTTTTGGTAGGGATTGAACTCAGGAGCACTCGGCCACTGAGCCCCAGCCCCAGCCCTATTTTGTGTTTTATTTAGAGACAGGGTCTCACTGAGTTGCTCAGCGCCTCACTTTTGCTGAGGCTGGCTTTGAGCTTGCTATCCTCCTGCGTCAGCCTCCTGAGCCACTGGGATTACAGGCATTGCCACTGCACTGACTTAACACTTTAAAAAAAATAATTTTAATCCTTTGTGATACCAGAATATTTTCTAAAATTAACAAATATTTGTCATTCACAAGGAGTGACTGTAACCAAACTGGAGAATAAGAGCAAAGTATGGTACTTTGAACAATATGAAGCAATTATCTATTTTAAATTGATGTGTTTTCTTCTGAATCATCTAAGCTATATTCACTGCTATATAATTGATACAAATTGTTATTTGTTATAGATGTGTGGCAAAAATTTTCCTGACTTGTTATTTGCCTTCTAACTTTAAATGACGTCCTTGAGCTACAATGTTTATGCTGTTAGCTGATCAGTATCGTTCTTTATTGGCTTGCCTTATTTTTAGGAAAGGATTTACCATGAAACTTCAAGCTTGAGAGCTCCTCACTTAGATGAACCTTTCCAGGGTTTTGGAATGAATCCTGGTTATGTGTTACCCTGGCCATAACACTTTTAAAAGTCAAATATTAATCACATTCAGTCTCTTTCATTCTCACTTCCTCTGTTACACTAAACTTTGTGTCAGTGTCAAAAGATCATGAGCAGTTAAGGGATCTAACTGAGAAAAGTTGAGTTCAAGATCTTGAGATTACTCAGATCTATTTATGTGGTTTGCTCTCACTTCTGAGTAGAGTTTAGTTTTTGCTAACTGTGTCTCTGTAGGAACGGCTCTCAGGGACAGGTCCAACACTCTTGAAATGTACAAAGTAAGGAGCTTGGCTGTAAGATTCTAAGCACAAGATTTGGTTCTCGCCAATGCCTAGTCATAACAGAAATGCTCTCCTTACATTGCATATACCTTCGTCAGTGTTCTGTTGCGTAACAAATAACTGAGGAAAAACAATTTCAAGAGAAAAGGTTGCTGGGTTTCAGCCCCTGATCTCTGGAGCCACTGCTTTGGGCTTGTTGTGGCACAGTAGTAAATGGCAGCAGCACATGGCGGAGAATCCCATTCAACTCATGGACAGGAATGGAAGAGGTAGGGCTGTTGCTCATCAAGGGCACAGTCCCCAGTGACCTAAAACTTCCCATGAGACTCCACCACCTCCCAATAGCACCAAGTTGAGGGCCACACCTTCAACACTGGGCCTTTGGGGGACAGTCCAGATACAGATTACATCAGTAGAAAAATAATCAAAACTTGATAATCCGTTACATGTGGCTTTTAAATATTCATACAATAAAATTATTTGTCGTGCATTTCTAAGTGATGTCAGTAGAAAGTGTTTTGACATCAAGAAGCAAATTCTAACAAAAAAAATTATATAATGCTGAACACACAGTTCATTAAAAGAAAGAGATAAAATTCAAATAGAAGTAGTGACGAAGCCATCAGAGTATGGATTTTACAGTTAATGAAGAGAGTGAGTCATACTGTCAAATTGGAAATGATTTACTTTTTTTTTTTCTATCTTTTTTTTTTCTTCCCTCAATAATTTGTCAGGAAATAGACACATCAAGGAAGATAAAACAGAAAAACATTTCAGAGTCATCAAGCACAGTTTGTTAAAGAAGTGGAGCTGATTCAGAGAGTTGTTTAAGGTGAAATTCTATAGAAACCAACTTGAAATGCCCCAAGGTCTTCCACTGTGTACATGAAAGAAACTTGTTAGAGGTTTTCCCAGTTGGGCAACCATACTACAAAATTGTGTGATATTACCTTGCAGCAGTAAGAAACTTTTCTTAGTCTATCAAATTAAAGAAAGTGCTTTGATCAACCATGACAGCAAAAACTGGTTTATCTTTTTTCGTCTCTCTTTAGAAAATGCTACCAAAAAGTCATTGTCATTCTGGAGGCATTCTTATGACAATGTGAGAAAAACGATGTCGTAGAGGGTGTGAACAAAATCTTAATTTCTCAGGGAGTTAGTGATGTCTATGGTATTTCTCAGCTTTGTGTTTTCATTCTAAGCAGATTTTCACTGTTGTTTTCAATTCTTCATTCATATTTTGACATTATCTTATTTAACGAGAGTTCAAAAATTGATTAAGCTTGATTCCCATTAGAATCTGCATTCAACCCTTGTGTCCAGCTAGAGAATTCTTCTTGACTCTAAACATGATTCATTTTTCATATTTGAAATCTTTAATCAATCTGGTAATTATTTTATTGTGATATGGAATAGGAACATTTTCCCTCTTTTTCAAAGTGGAACAGTGGTTCCAGAAATGTTACTAAATTAGATATTTTCCACACTGCTAATAAAATTTACTTTAGCATATATTTAGCTCTAAAATATAAATGGACAATCCTTCTAGGATTTTTATCGTGTTTCATTGTCCTATCTATTACAATACCACTATTTCATTCCATTTTTGAAACAATTGAGCAAATCTCATTCTTAGTTTTCAAAAATTTCTGGATTATCAAAGTCTGTTTATTTTTCTAGTAGAACTTTGAAATCACTGTTATATGTTATTTAAGAATCCTACTAGAATTCTGTCATTTTAACTAATTTTGCAGAACTGGTATTTGAATAACATTGAGTGAGTCTTCTGATCAAGTAGCATCATTTTTTGGTAATTGTCTATGTCCATTGGGAAACCTTATAAATATTTTCATTGGATTCTGTGCATTTCTAATTAAGTATATATCTAGGTAGTTTCCATGTTGATGGAAAATCGTTTTACAATTAATAAGTCTTTGTGTGTATATTGTAAATGCCATTTTACTTAACTTTCAACTTTCTTATTCAAAGAATTTTTCAACTACAGACATTGATATTCTATTTTCATTTGAATACTTCAAAACTTGTTTAGCTTTTTCTTTTTTTCATTTTATTGGCTAAGATTCACAGAATAGTAGTAACTGTACCAACAACAGCTGTGACTTTGATAGGAAAATCTCTGGGGCCAGGGGAGAGAAAGAGAAATCCATCTTGCTACCTCTGTCTCGGGCGGGGGTTGTGGCTCAGTGGTAGAGTGCTTGCCTCACATGCGTGGGGCACTGCATTTGATCCTCATCACCACATAAATAAATAAAAAATAAAGGTCTTGTGTCCATTTACAACTAAAAAAAATTAAAACAACAACAACAACACAAAACAACAGTCTGTCTAGTTTCCTTTAATACTTTGTCGAACATAGTCCTTGAACTAAATTCTATGCTTTTGGAGAACCCCTATTGATATGAATACATGTTTTAAATAATTTGTATCTATTACTTTAATAGATTTCTTAATGCTAAACCATTCTTGATCCCAAGAATAAACCATACTACAGTAGTAATTTGTTGCACTGTGAATAAATACATCTGGGCTGATGATTTTATTTAGGGTTTTTTTTTCCCTCCTCTATAATCATAAGTGAAATTTAGCTGTAGTTTTCTTTCATTGTGATAATTTTATCAGGTTTTGGTATGAGGTTAAAATAAACTGGGAAGATTTCCATCTTTCTTTATATGCTGGGATATTTTAAATTGCAAAAGAAATCTATAATTTCAGAGTCTAAAATAACATCCATAAAAATCATCTGGTTTTGGCAAATTTGGGGGGATAATTATCATCTTTTTCAATTTTATTCAGGGTGGATCTTCTACATATTGAGCCAATTTTAGTTATTTATATATTCTATGAAGACCATCTAGTTCATCAAGATATGTTAACCCAGTTGCACGAAGTTTTGAAGAGAAGTGGATCCTAATGTTTTGTCCTTGAATTCCACCAGTTAAAATATGTTTGAGTAAGCAACCCAACTGGCTTACTTATTAATTAAATTTACTACTATACTCATAGGTTACATGAATTATAAAATAAACTTGGTAATAAAAATTCTAAAAGATGAAAAAAATATGTAAAAATAATTTTTCATGTTAGTTCATAATAGAATAAAATACTTTTTGTTTTTCTAAAATAGTCTATTAATATTTTCAAAACATATATGCAATTAAATAGGATTTATAGATTCTAAAATCTTGTTCTGATACTTTGTGATACCAAATGATCAAAAACTTTTCTTCTAAATTCAATATATTTTTATATTTGCTATAAAAAGCTGCCTTCACTATAAAAAGATCTCACAAATACACAGCAGTCCAAGTTGGAAAAAATAAATGCATCATTGGTAGCCATGCTATATCATTATATTTCTTTTTTCAGTACCATTTACAATTATGTAGAAATTGGTTGAAATATTAGGAAATGTTCACCTTCCCTGATGACAATCAGTTGGTCTTCTTAAATAATCTGAAGTTAACAAATGTTTAGATCTTTTTAAATTTTTTTATTTGTTCTAATTAGTTGTACATGACAGTAAAATGTATTTATATATTTTGATAGATCACACACGGAGTATAATTTCTCATTTTTCTGATTATACATATTGTAAGATCACATTGATCAGGCAGTCCTATATGTACATGAGGTAATAAAGTCAGTTTCACTCTATTATCCTTCATACCCCAATGCCCCTTTCCCTCCCTTCACTCCCCTCTACCTCTATTCTTCCCTATCCATGCCCCCTTATTGTGAATTAGCATCCACATAGCAGAGAAAACATTTTTCCATTGGTTTTTAGGGTTTGGCTTATTTCACTTAGCATGATATTCTCTAATTCCATCCATTTACCTGCAAATGCCATAATTTTATTCTTCTTTAAGGTTGAGTAATATTCCATTGTGTGTATATATATGCATATATATACATATATATCACATTTTATTTATCCATTCATCTGTTGAAAGCACCTAGATTGGTTTTATAGTTTAGCTATGGTGAATTGAGTTGCTATAAACATTGATGTGGCTACATCACTGTAGTATGCTGATTTTAAGTCCTTTGGGTATAAACCAAGGAGTGGGATAACTGGGTCAAATGGTGGTTCCATTCCAAGTTTTCTGAGGAATCTCCATACTGCTTTCCATAATGGTTGCACCATTTTGCATTCTCACCAGCAATGTATGAGTGTACCTTTTTCTCCACATCCTTGCCAACATTTATTGTTGCTTGTATTCTTGATAATTGCCATTCTGATTGGAGTGAGATGAAATCTTAGAGTAGTTTTGATTAGCATTTCTCTAATTGCTAGAGATGTTGAACATTTTATTATATATTGGTTGATCAATTGTATATATTCTTCTGTTCAGTTCCTTAACCCATTTATTGATTGGGTTATTTGTTTTTTTGGTGTTAAGTTTTTTGAGTTCTTTATATATCCTAGAGATCAATGTTTTACCTGAGGTGCATGTGGTAAAGATTTTCTCCCAATCTGTAGGCTCTCTCTTCACATTATTGATTATTTCTTTTGCTGAGAAGAAGTTTTTAAGTTTGAGTCCACGCCATGTATTGATTCTTGATTTACCTTCTTGAGCTTTGGGGGTCTTATTAAGGAAGTCAGGTCCTAGGCCAACATGGTGAAGATTTGGGTCAACTTTTCTTGCACAAAACTCAAGTCAAAGTGATCACAGACAGGCATTAGAACAGAGACCCTGATTAGATTTTTTTTTTAAAGAAATGAGTCTAAAAAACACTGGGACTGTGGATTACAGGTCACAAAGCAGGTCAGTTCATGGTGAGTTGGTGTTTTTAGAGTAGGCAGATAGAAGAAATTTCTTAAGTGACAAATATTGTTTTCGACAACAAAATCACATAATAATGGAAACATTTTCAAACACCGATTCTCAAAATGTTGTCCCCAGAGCAGAGGTTTCTTTCTAAAGCTGTTATTTTTCTGTTTCCTTGCAAAAAGTATCATCTTTACTTATCCTGGGTTGATAGCACTGACAGTCATTCAACTTCACAGAAGTCGTCAGCGAAATTTGAATTATTGTCTCCCTAAAGGAAATATTTCAAATCACTCATCTTAAATTTAAATAGCTAAAATACCTCAAGTTTAAAACACAGATATTCTGTAAGAGAAAATGAAATGCTATGTATCTCCTTATTGATTTTTTTTAAACTTTTTTTTTTAAATTGACACATAGTAATCACACATTTCTGGGATACAGTGTGATGGCCCAGTACATGTATGCACCATGTAATGATCAAATCAGGGTAATAACATGTATGTCACCTCAAACGTGTGTAATTTCTTTCTGATAAGAACATGGGACATCCTGTCTTCTAGAAGCTGGGGATGCATGTAGCTCAATTGTAGAACACCTGCCTGCCCAGCATGCTATGCTGGGGATGGATGGAACCCCAGCACTATGAGAAAAAGAAAAAAAAAAAACCTCTCTTGTAGTTATTTCAAAATGTACAACGTGTCGTTGACTATGGGTGCCCTCCTGCATAAGAGAACATCCTTCCCTACTGTGATTTTGTCTATCTGTAAGTTTGTTCCTGTTTCCCAGCCTCTTCCCACCCTCGCATTCTCCCTTCCTCCTCTCCCTTCACTTACTCTGCCAAGCCTCTGGGAACCACTGTTCCATTCTTTGCATGGGATCAGCTTTTTCATATTCCCCAAATGAGTAAGATCATGCAGTTTTTGTCTTTCTGTGCCTAACTCATTTCACTCAAGATAAAATGCTTCAGGTTCATCCACACATGACAAGACTTTGTCCATTGAACTACTGAGTAGAATTGCATTGTGTCATACGCCATTTTTCATTCATTCCTGTGTCATTTTTCATTCATTCCTGTGTCTATGAACATGCAGGTCTATTGCCTATCTCGGCTATTTTGAGGAGAGCTGCGATGAACTTGGGACAGACGTGCTGATTTGATTTCCTTTTCATAAATACCCAGTTCTGGGATTTCTAAGTCATACGGAAGTTTTTATTTTATTGTTATGTTTTTTGAGGAATTTCCATACTGTTTTCCAAAGGCTATATTAATTCACCATCTCATCAGCAATGTGTAAGTGTTCCTATTTTTCCACATCCTTGCCAGCATTTGCATCTCTTAATTTTCATCAAAAGCTGATAAGTCTGCAAAGATGTAATTTGTGGAATTTGGTAACTACAGTATTAATATTTTAAAAATAAAACATATTTTATCATTTCCAACAGCATCCCAATACCATGGCAACTTGATACCAACCACCATTCATTCTCAAAACTATATGAATTTGTTATTTAACAAAGAGAAACTGTACCTTGTCCCTCTTCCCCCTTGAACTACTATTCCCATTCCACTTCAAATCCCTCTCCTAAGGAATTGATTTTAATATATGTTTATTAAACTCTATGGTAATCATCTCTTTTCTATAATAAAAATATGCACGTAAGTTGAAAGTTTGATTTTTTAATTACCTGTGAACATAAGACTCTAAGTGTTAATTGCCTCTTGGATAGAGCTATCATTACAATTGTTAGCACATAATTAGTCAAAACAACATAACTATGTTACAAATTTTATAAATAATTATTAAGCAAAAAAATTAAGATCCTTGGAAATAAAGCTCTTAATGAGATGAATGGGGTCAAATTATGTGTCCATGGATAATTATTGTTTATGATTTGAATGAGATGGGTTACACATCAATTCTATGTATATATTTCATATTTCTAGATGTAAGCCCTGAGAAACCTTGCTCATATAAATTGATGGAAACAGAGGTTTTGCCTCATCTCTGCTGTTGCTCAGTTGAAACTCTTCTAGATCACACGCCAAGAAGCCACCCAGTGACAATATTAGTTTTCATTTTCTACTTTCCATGATCTCAATTCGTGCTTCAATTTTGTTAAAAACAAATGATTGATATGTTGTCAAGTCATTGGAGTTCATTCACTTAGATTTTATTGAGAATTATGAAATGATTATTATATTGGTCATCCTTTGCTGTGTAACCAACAAAATCTCAGTACCTCAGTGGCCTACAATAGAAAGCAGTTGCTTTTCTTCCTAACAAGTATGGAGGCAAACAGATGCAGGTCAGTCCTGATGGGTCCCGTGTGTTTCCCGCCTGGGTCCAAGATGAAGAAACAGTGGCTCCCTTCGGCAGTTCTATTTGTGCCAGAGGTGGAAACTGCAAGATACCTAGACTTGGAACGGGCTCATGCCCTCAATTGGCCAGAGAGTCAGATGACCACTCCCAGCATCAATAGGGCAGGAAGACTACTCTTTCCCTTGGGTGCTTGAGGTGGGGACATGAACATTTCCCGATTAATCTGATCTACCTGCCTATTGGCTATTCTAACAAAGGCTAAAGTAACATAATGTGTCTGTCCTGTCCAGATTGGAGCAAAACCCTCCCCTCTGTCCCTTGATGATCCACGGTTCCACCCATCAACAACTTGGGTTGCAGAGTGAGGGCCAGAGGATGCCAAGACCTAAACCTTCCCTGGAGTATGACGATGTATGGCCTAAAAAGGAACTAAACATGCATGCATTAAGCCAGTGAGATGCTGGGGTCATTTGATTCCCAGACCATTCTGACCAATTCAGTTCTTTTTTTTTTTTTTTTTTTAAAGTGAGACTAGTCTTATTTTGAAGGGGAAATAAGAAAAAAGAGAATCCACATTACACTAGGGAAGAGTATATATATATATATGTATGTATATATGCATATATACATACATATATATGAGTATATATGTATATATGAGCATATATATGAGTATATATGTATATATGTACATATATGTGAGTATATATGTATATATATGTACATATATATGAGTATATATGTATGTATGTATGCATATATACATACATATATATATATGATCCCCAAACTTGTTTCACATGTGATTTTTATAATGAACAACGGTATGAAAACAACATACATTTTTAGAAACTCTATTTCAAATTCTGAATTTTTATCTTTTCCTGGCTCGCGCTAGGTGCTATAATGTACAGTGGGTTAAGTGTGTTAAATGCATTTTTGATCAACGATACTTTCATATTACCATGGGCTTGCTTGGCATGTAAGAGGCATGAGGCCTGGGTTCCATCTCCAGCACAAAATAAAAAAGAAAAGAAAAACACACCCCCAAAATTACAATGGATCTGGCAGGATATAACCCCACTATAAATTGAGGGGTATTTATGCATCAAAGTTGTGCTGTACATATTGAATCTTTTAAACAATCCATATGATAGAGCCTTTTAAGAAGTCTTTATATAACCTCTTCTAAAAGTCTCCATTCATCCCACTTTGAAAACCACTGGTTTAGGTGGGGGGAAAAAATTCCTTTCAATACTTTGCCAAAAGATAACTAAGGAATCTTCATCTCATTTCAAAGAATTGTAAAGTTTCTACTATTTTAAATAATCTAGTCTGAATCACATTTAGTTAAATACGTAGGGACCAAATATGGCCCAGTCCACTAAAGAAGAGTCAAGGGCATCAACACACCCAGCTCAGCCTGGTCCCCCTTTTCCCTCCCTGACTCAGGAGACACCAGCTGACCTATGGATCCAGTGAGAGCACGCTGTGAAACAGGAGCTTCAATGCTAAGAAAGGTTATTTTCAACTTTTGAAATTAAAAAAAAAAAGATTTGGTTCAATATTTTATTTATGTACCACTATGGATCAATTCTTAGTATGTATCCACATCTCTCCAGAGAAAATGAAGAATATTGTCTTCTAACTTTTATTGAAAACTCAATCCGTGGTTAAATATCATTTATCATTACTGATGTTAAATGTCTGTGATTTCATTTTTGTTTTTCTCCTTTGAATTTGGCAGTTATTTATTCATTTTATTGGATCCTTATTCTTATCAATTTTCTGTTCTTCTAATTTGTTGTTATAATATTTACTGATTATTTTCTTTTCCTCTTCTTAGGCTTATTTAGTTGTGATAGCTTCTTGAGTTAAATTCCTTTTTTAGTTCTATTTTTTCTGACCTGGCAATAAAAAAGCATTTAAGATGACTTTTTTGGTTAAAGTAGAATTCATTGTACAGCGTAGGACATGGTGTGTTGTGTTCTGTTTGTGATGCGGAGTGTCCTCCAAGCAAAGATTCTACATGGAAACACATTCTCCACCAAACAAGATAGACAGACAGACAGATAGTAGATATACACTGCAAAATGGTAAATCAAACTAATTAATATGTAATTCAGCTCACATACTTGTCATTTTTGTGGTGAAAAGAGTCCAGATCTCTCCCAGTAATTTCCACATAAATGCATTATTATTAACTATTGTCACCCTGAGGATTTACAATCCATTTCTCAAACTCACTCACCCTGTCTCACTGAAGCTTTCTATCCTCTGATCAATATCCTAATAGCATTGCTTTTTTCCTGAGTATAGCTTTTGTTGTATTGATAAGAAATGCTTTCCTTATGCCAATATCTGAATACATTAATAATGTTTAAATCTGTGACTGCATACATGATTCCTTTTTTGATTCAACTCTTATTTAGGAAGGTGTTTGAATATTTGCAAAAAGTTGGATTTAGGAAAGAAGGAAGGTGTGGGTTGTTTTCTTTCTTTCTTTCTTTTTTTCCAATTTTAAATTTTTGGTTGCATCCATAGCAACCAAAACCAAAACCAAAACTATAGTGATCAGAAAATGTATCTCTACCACTTCTGCTTTGAGGGGTTTATAAAATTTATTTGTCCTTGTCAGTTGGGGGTATACTTTGTTGGGGGTTCTGTGAAAAGATCCTGATTTTCAGAATTAATCACTAGTTCCTTCTCACTAGTTCTAGAAGTGGAACAATTCATAACACAAAGCATGCCAGTCTGTTTGAGGTGTGCAGTGAATATTGGTAACAGCCAAGCGAGAACTGGTCACACTGGCTGATGACCTCACCCACTCGTGGACGGCTCCTCCCAGCTGTGAGCAGGGCTGGAATGACCTGGACTTGGAGGCAGGACATTCCACAGTGCAGTCTACCAGAACACGAATGTTCTCAAAAACAGCTTCACTCGAGGAAACAAAAACACAGGTTCTCCAAAAACAGCTATTCAAAAAGTTATGAACTAATTATAAAAATAGCTTATGTTTTTAGTTCACCAGCTTTTGTAAATGAAGGTCACTGAAGCCACTCCTTACCGCATATCTAGCCTGAGGGAAAGACCCCTGGCTCTGCCAATCCAGGGTTTCTCTCATGAGGGATCCTAAGGGGGTCCCCAAATAGGGACCTGTGACTGTGGATCCCAGAAAAGTACAGACATTCTCTGAGGAATACAGACTTACATCCATTACAGCATCTCCATCAGTTGCACTACTTGATACTTTTTATGTTGTCATCTGTTTTATGTTGTTGTCTCATCTTGAAGACAGAGCTGATCAAGATGGATCAAAGACCTAAATGTAAGTCCTGAAAGTCTGAAGCTCCTGGAAGCAAACACTTCAAGGCCTTGGTTCGGGCAGAGGTTTTTCTGGACAGTCTTGCTTAAGCACAGAAACAAAAGCCAGAATTGACAACTGGGATTACAGTGAACTAAAAAGCTGCTTCTGCACAGCCAAGGAAACAACCTGCAGAACGGGGGAAAATCGCCAGCAGTTCATCTGACAAAGGGTTAACAGCTGGACCACATAAAGAACTCAGAAAACTTAAAAAACCAGTTTAAAAATGGGCAAATGATCAGGATAGACTCTGGTCGGGTAAAGGAATACAAATGGCCAATCAATATATATTAAAATGCTCAATATCATCAGCCATCAGAAAACAGAAAATCAAAACTACATTGAAATATTATCTCATCTTGGTTAGAATGGCCATTGTTTAAAAAAAAAAAAAACCCACAAAACATAACAACTGCTGTCAAGGATATGGAGAAAAGGGAAGTCACATGCTGTGAGTGGAAATTAGCACAGCCATTGCAGAAAAGTCTACGGAAGGTTTGAAGCCAGCCTCGGCAACTTAGAGAGGTTGTAAGACCTCTAGTGAGACCCTGTCTCAGGTAAAAAATATAAAGGACTGGGGATGTGGCTTAGTGGTTAAGCATCTCTGAGTTCGATTCCCAGTTACCCCCCCCCCAAAAATAATAAGTTTTAGGGGTTGTGTAAATAGGGAAAGACATATTCTTTTCTTTAATTTGGAATCTTTTTTCTTAACATAATTTTATGCATCTGCATGTTTACATTGGGACTAATAATATTTCATTTGTCTTTATCATCTAGTGATATATATATATGTATATATATATATCAAATATTACATATTTGTTTTGTTTTAGTGATACTGTGTGTCCAGGGGAAGTTACCAACTGAAATACATCCCCCAGATCTTTCTATTTTTAAATTTCAGTCAGGGTCTTGATAATTTGCTGGGGCTGGCTGGAACTTGGGGTCCCCCTGCCTCAATCTCCCAAGTCGCTGGGATTATAGGTATGGGCTACAGCACCCAGCTAGTTTTATACTTTCTGCTTAATATCTGATACTTACAATTTTTCTTTTTCTAGATTTTCCTATATCTGTTTTTCCCTTCCTTTTTCCTTTTTCCAGAATTTTCTGTATTTACATTTTTTCCTTTTAAATATTTGAAAAGAATATAGCTACTCATTCCATGAGTACTTATCTTAAAGATGAATGTATATTTCTCTTTGTGAGATTTGTCTATAATTTTTTCTCATATTTTCTTTGATGAAGATTGAGCCTCATAAAATCAAGAACATCCTTTTTTCTTTTGTTAGAATTTAATAAAACTAGGGTTGTTATCTTTTTTAAATGATTAGAGTTTTCTTTATGGGAAGGCTTTTAATTATGGATTCAACTACTTCAGTGAAAAAAGGACTGCAGATATTCTATTTGTTTATGTTTGTTCCATATGTTCTCTAGAAATTCATCCATTTCACCTACACTTTCAAAAGTATTGGGATGTTTTCCTTAATGTTCTCAGAATCACCGCCATTTTGCAAAATCGAATCGAATTACCTTATTTTATTGTCCATACTGTTTATTTCTGTCTTCTTTTCTTTATTCTCAAAGAATGTACTTTTGGCTTTGTTGATTTTCTTTATGTTTGTTTTCCATTAATATCAGCTTTTCTTATTTCACTCCTTTTATTTAAGAAAAATAAATTTCATGTTTTGCTTTTAACTTCTTAAGATTGAGGCCAAACCCACTGATGTCAGCCTTTCTGATTTAATTAATGCATTTAAAGGCATAAAGCTCCTTCTATGTAGTGTTAATTGCATTCCACAAATTGATACATGATGTTACTTTTCCATTTTCTAACATTCATTGGGATCATCTAGGTTGATGTATTATTTTGAACAAATTTAGCAGATCGATATTTCTTAATTTCCTAGTTTTCAAATATGAGGGCTTATTTCTTATAAAAAGAAAGACAACTTTTGAGATTTTCCTTTGCCATTTAGTTGTATCAGATCAGAGAAATTCACTATGTAATTTTAATCCAAATGTGTCAAGTCTGATTTTATGACCTACTATATATATATATGTATATATATATAGTCAAGTCTTGCAAACATTCCACATGTGCTTTAAATAAACATGCACATTGTGGTGGTTTGGTCCAGTATGTCATATGTTCATCAGATTAAGTTCTTCCATTCTGTTCAACATTTTAACACTCTTACTAACTTTTGATTCTATTGCACATTGAGAGACATTTCAGCAGGGTGGAAGAGTTCCCTGTTTTTCCTTGGGTACTGCCCAGTTTGCTTTACATATTGAGGTAATATTGAGTGCATGTAAAGTAAAATTTTTAATTTCTTCCTAGATAGTGTCCCACTTCATCTCTAGTAGAGAGAATCGATTTTGCCTTAAAGTCTAATTTGACGGATCCAGATCTAGAGATATTAGCTTTGAGGGTTGACAGCTTATGTGGTATATATTTCCATTATTTTATTTCCAATGGTTATACATCCCTTAAGCTTTAGATGTGTCTCATCTAAATGGCTGGGTGTTACATTTTTATTCAGCCTAACATCTTGATCTCTTAATTGAGTCATGTAGTCCATCTCTATTTCATGTAGCTATTAAAATATTGGTTTCTAAATCTACTATCTTATTGAATACTTTGATTGCCTCCTCTTCTTTATGTCTCTTTGTACCATCTGCTTTTGCCTTCTTCTGGATTATTTCTCATTCTTTGATTTCCCCTCTGATAATTAGAAAACAATACACTCATTGGTTATCCCTTTAGTGATTAGCCTGGAGATTGGAGCAGGCACTTCTAACTTAATCAAAGGCTAGAATGAATCATTTTTTCTCTCTTTCAGGAAAATGTCTGAGCATTAGAATGCTTTCTTTCTATGTGTCCTACTTTCGGACACATTTTTGTTACTACATGTTTCTTTAGTAGGTAAAATGTGCTCTCAAATCACATTGGGAACACAAGACAGAGATTTCTTTAGACATATTGTATTGTTTCTTGCAGTAAATAGAGAAGCTATTGGGGAAAAGTGATTTACTGTATTGTCCCAAATTAGTCCCCTTTTCTGAACCACCAAATCTCTTCATGGGTCAAGTGATTTGCTGTTGTTTCTGGTTAGCTCTTTCCTGTGGAAGAATGTCTTCATTTGCTCAATATCCATGGCCTAGGTGAGCTTACTCTTTCTGTGGGCTTCTTTGGTAGATTGTATAAAAACTGAAAACAAATATTTTTCTCACCAAATTAAGATCCCTTTGCTTTCTGACTTTGCAACTTCTCCCATCAAGATTTGGAGTTTGTTTCCCTACTTGAGAGGCCTTGTGACCTACTTTGACAAGCAAAAATATGTCAGGGTCATGTTTCATTTCCAAATCAAGCCCTCAAGAGATCTTGTGAATGTTGATTCTTTCCCTTGAACTTATCACTGTCACCAACTAAATATCAGTCTCGATTGCTGGAAGACAAGGGACTATGTGATGACATGAGGTATGCTTACTAAAGCCATCCTAGATCAGCCAGCTCCAGCCAGACAAGAAACTGACCACACACAATGAACACAGCCAAGAACAGAAGAACTTCCCAGTTAAGCTCACCCAAGCTGCCAAACTACAGAATTGTAGACTTAAAAATGGTTGTTATTTTATGCTACTACATTTTGGAGTTGTCTGTTATGCAGCAAAGACTAACTGATACAGTTCTTATTCAAAACTTTCCAACTCCAAACAAAGAAAAAAGAAGGAACTTAGATTTCTCTCAGGTTTTACCTTGGCAAGTTAGAGTGCTAGCAATCTGTAGGACAGGCAGGCAGTCATACGTATGGGAATTTCCCCAGAACACCAAGACTGCCCAGTGTTAAAGGACCTTATTCTCAACTATTAGCAATAGTGTTAACTAGGAGAAAGTCAGTGGGCCAGAGGATTGATTTTATACCATAAGTATGGCCTGTGCTGAAAGATCAGAGAAAGCCCATGCTCCCCCAGTCCATGTAATCATCCATATCACCATGTCACTGGAAACTAGAGATAAAATTGGATTAAAGAAACAGCAGCCTATCCCACAGAGGCTATCTCTGCAATTATCCAAAAGATCAAGTGAGAACAGAGATTCAGAGAGTTAGTTCTGAGAGATGGCCAGTGCCAAATCCTGTTTGGAAGTAGGTGGCTTTCAGGCACCCAAGAGAAGAAAGGAATAACTTACTATTGATAAAGACACTGTAGATACCATTATATAATAATCATCATTACAAATCTTCTCATAGACAATAACATATATAATTGATTTACTTTATCATACTAGCAAGATATGAACGTAAGAATGTGAAAATGTCAAACAAAAGAACCAAAAAAGTAAGAAACCTCCAGATGATTCTGTGTGCTACATGCATCTTAACCCTGAATTATTTCTACAATGCAATCCATCAGGAAAGACTGACAGGCAAAGGTTTGGAGCCCAGTCATTTAGCAAGTTTCATCAAGTGCCTACTTATAAGTGGTTGAAGAAGATAGTAAAAGAATCTTAATAAGAAATAAGAGCTCCCTTCAAGGAATATGCAGACTAGTAGTGAGTGAAACGAGGATGTTAGTGATGGTAATGCATCCTCGAAAATGATGTGCACTGCGTTAGTCCTATTCCTGTTACTATAATGAAATACCTGAGATAATTAACTTATAAAGAGAAAAGGTTTATGTTGACTCATAGTTTTGGAGGTTCCAGTCTATGATTAGACAGGCTTATTGCTTTGGGCCTGTGGTGAGGCAGCACAGGAATGTGTGGTGGGACAAAACCACTACCCTTATGGTCAGGAAGCAAAGAGAAAGAGAAAGAGGCTGAGGTCCCAACATTCCCTATGAGGGCATACCCCCAGTAACCTCAGAACCTCCACTAGGCCCCACCGCCTAACGATGCCACCTTTTCCCAATAGGTCCAGCCTAGGGACCAAGATTTAGCACTTGGGCCTTTAGAGAATGTTCATCATCCAAAGTATATAAGGTGCCACCTGAATGTGTGAAGAGACTCCAGAGGAATCCAGCAGAGAGTGGAATCAGCAATGCTTCATCCCAAGGGCTTCAGCTGATCTTCAGAGAAAGGCAAATCTACAGAGGAAGGACCTCTTAAGAAGGGTGGGAGGAGGCAGAGGCAAGGACATATTAGCCCTTGCACTGAATTAGAGTCAGCAGGCCTTTCCCTCAGGAGGTAGCAAGAAGGCCACAGAATGAACCTGAAATTGTCTTACCAGCTCTGTGAAGTCAGGAAGTCTCCAAGTCTTGGGCTCCTTTTTCTCACCTGAAATCCAGGTGTTAACCCCATGGTCTCTAAGATTTCTCCTGCCAGACCTAAAATCAGGCAGAACCTGGAACAAAATGCTGTAGAGTTTTAAACAGTTAAGGAGAGTTATAGTTGTCGTTTGATTTTTACGGCCCATTGTCGGTCATAGCCTGGCTTTATTTAACATCAAATCCTTGTTTGGGAATGCAATAGCTAATTAGAACACTAAAACTGTAGAAAAATATGGTTTATTTACAGCAATGTTTTTGACAGGAGTTCTCAGAAGGCCCTATATAAACAAAACAGACTTTAGGCATGAGTGAGATCTACAGTAGAAATTTGAAAGATAAGACAGGAAGACAAAAATTGTTAGATAATAGCAATAAAGAAGGGCCACAGGCTCTGGAAAGCTGTTTTAAAATTGCAGAAAAAAATTGGGATTAAAAAAACATCAGTCTGACACTTTAAGAGTAAAAATGAGAGAGAGTCCAGAAAGAAATGAAGTTCTTGTTGACCTTTGTGCGATGGTTTGGTTAAGCTGAAAAGGGGAGTTTCAGGGCTGGCTAATCATCTTTAGTTTTGCTTGGATCAGAATAAAATCAGAAAGAAGTGAAACTCGGAGGTTACCCTGGGTGAGAACTCCCATACGTCATGATTTAACGGCCTTCTGTAACTTCCAATCTATGAAGCCGTAAAAGCAAATTCTATCATTATTATTCAGTAAAAATAGTGTTAAATCTTTAAAAGTGTTATGATGGTATTTCTGATGCTTCTAAAGGTATAACTGAAATCTGAAGGTATTAATTTAATTCAAACTGTTTATGATTTAGTTAAGGTAATGATCATGATCATAATTTTTCCAGAGACCTTATCTAGGTAGCTAACATCTGTATTAAAATAAAGCTTGATATCATTTGACATGTTCTGACTCCCTCTTGAACCTCACCTTCCTTTCAATAATCTGACAGGTCTGTATTAAAGAATCTCAATTTAAAAATGTCATTTCGCATCAAAATGTAAGTTATTGATTATTCTTATTTCTTCCCTCATTATCACTGACCCATCTGCCAAGAGAGCATGAGAATTCTAACATCAGACAGAAGGTAAGGGTAAGAGAAAATCTCTAATGTTTGGAAATGCCAGGCGGAAATAATGACTTAACCAACGTATAATCAGTTAAAAGGCAAATTCCTAGACCGAATAACTTAGCATTTCATTCAGACACAAGTAAAATATTACACAAAGGGAGTAGACTCATTTTTTAAAAAATTCAGATATATAGTTTTCCTACCTAAAGCATATTTGTGTCTGCTGGCAGACGAGTACAGGTAATTGCCTCCAGGTGTTTGCCTGCAGGAAGTCATTGAAATTCAGTGCTAGTAATGGCAGTTTTCTCAGCAGCAAAATCTAACCTGCAGGAACCTCAGAGGCATAGGTATATTTTAGACTAGAAATGCCAGCCAGCTGAAAGGCCAGAGACCCAGAATGCCCAGCTTAACAGGGTACAAATTAAGTAAACAAAAAGGAGGACATATTTATTAATTAGGAAAAAAAAATCTGAGGTTGAAAATTTTTTTCTTGCCTTTAAAAACATGTTTAAATTTTTTTTTTATTCTAGAGGAAAAAATACATTGCATAAGCATCATTACACTTTTTAAGTTCTGTTTTCATGGTCTGATATTTGAAAATAATGTAGTATTAAACAATAGCCCAGATCTTTTTTCCACTGTGCATAAATACTCAAGTACATTTAATTAAAGATGGAAGATTCATCGTTGGCCTTTTACTCAATTCTACTACTCAAATGACAAAGTTTTTTGAAAGGCACGAACGTACAAAGACAAAATAAATAAGAATGGAGAAAACAACAACAAAAATTTGAAAGCTAGAAGCAAATCTAAGCAGGCTGTGTTCTCAGTCACCTGCGAGGAGAGCTAAAATGTGTCCTAGTTTTTTTTTTTTTTTTTTTTTTTTAATTTCAAATAAAGATCCAGAAACGGGCATCATCAGGTACCTGTAGAAGTTCCACTGCAACCAGGCTTGGTATAGAAGCCAATGGACCTTAGGGTCCAATTCCTTCTCTGTGCAACAGTGCAAATAGCTACACCAGCAGAAGAGTTCACATCCAGGGGACTGAACTTACATACCAAAGGCTAAAACCTCTAGTATTTCTTGAGCTTTTGTAGTCTGGAACACTGGGACACACACACACACACACACACACCAGGCAGGGGAGTAAAAGTCTTCTGGGGAGTCTGATCGGCCTGTGAGAAAAGATCTCAAAATATTGACATTAAAACTCCAAAAGGAACAGCAAATTCAGGTCACCAAAACAGCCAAGTCCCTGGTCAATAAAACTAACCACGCCCTCCTCTACTAATTAGCTTTTAGTGTGCCGTTCTTAGTAAGTACAGGCGCACCAGGATCAGATTCTAACAAGTGAGAGACAGAAACAATCAGGAAAAATATAACGGAAGAAATCAGCATGGGGGAGAATAAAAATTGAAAACTATTATTAATACACTCAGATAACATATTGTAGGTATAAGACAAGAACAGAAGGTTATTTTAGAAAAAGAGTATTTTCAGGGAAAAAGAGTTCTAAGACATTTAAAGTAGGATTATGGAAATGAAAAATGTAATAAAAGAATTGGAAGATCAATTAGAGGAAATCTAAAAGTGGAGCAAAAATAGAAAGTAAGGGATAAAAGATAAGAAATATATAGGTGATTTCCAGGAGATCCAAGATCTGCAAGACAGGACTTCAACAAATGGTGAACTCAGAAAAAAGAGAAGAGGAAATCATCAAAGAAATAGTTTAAAAATATTTCTCTTGGATGCAATGACATGAGTTCTTAGATCAAAATAGCCCAGAGAACCCTCCTCCAAAGATCATTTAAAAAACAACATACAACAACAACAAAAAACTTACTTTATTGTGAAATTTTAGAGCTCTGGGATAAAGAGAATATGCTATGAGCTTGTAGAAAGAGGACATTTTACAAGAAGAACCAAGATTCAGAGTGGCAGGAGATTTCTCAATAGCCATGCCAGAAGCTAGAAGACAATGAATTTAATCCCTTCAAAATGTGGTGGAAAAAATTCTTTCCATCCTAGAATTCTCTATCCAACCAAACTATAAATTAAATGTGAAGGTAGAATAAAGACATTCTCAGACGTGCAGGATCTCAAACATTTTTATTTTCAATGAATCCTTTCCTAAGAAGATACAGGAGGTCAGCCACTCCCCAAAAAGAGGGAATAAGCTCAGAAGAAGGAAGACACCCCAGGATGATTTGGAAAAGATCCAATGAAAACCAGTGAGTCACGCTGGGCATGGGATTACATACCTGTAATCCCAGTGACTCGGGAGGCTAAGGCAGGAGGATCAAAAATTTGAGGTCAACCCAGGGAGCTTAGCAAGACCCTGTCTCAAAATAAAATTAAAAAACAGCCTGGTGATGTAGCTCAGTGGTTGAGCCCTTGTGCAAGACCCTGGGTTCAATTTCCAGTACTGTAGAAAAACCCTGGTGAGTCAGACCTAGGGTGCTGTTTTTGAGAACAGAGGTCTAAAAAGCTCAAGAGACAGCTGTTCTTGAGACAAAATTAATACTAATAGTGAATTAGAATATTTCCGGGTATTTATCTATCTGAGGTTGAATTAATAAACACATTGAAGGCCAAACAAATACACAAACTAAGTAATTATTTTCTCCAGGGAAATGCAAAAACAGGAAAAATAATCAGAGTATATATCATATTGGCTTAGCTGGGAATGTGTTCATAACACTCTCCATGGTCAAGATGACAATATGCCTATAAACACTGATTGTTGACCAGAGCAAAATGATAATCTATGTGGGGCACATAGAACCATGGGAAATGTAACCATATGTGCTGGGGATAGAAGAAATACCACGAAAGGCAAGTCAATAAACAGTGTCTAAAATTTAGAAGCCAAAACTAGCAACATATTCATGTCATGTAGAGATACAAATGTAGACATTAAAGATTTGGTTAAAAAGAGTTGCACATATTTGCATCTAGGTAATGGGAAATGGTGAAAGGGTAGATGCTAAAAAACAGCACTTCATAAAATGCCTTACCACCATTTAACCCTTTAAATTTTAAATCGTGTTCTAAATTTTAAATCATGTTCTGAGGACAGGAGCTATTGACAGCACAGGTCTTGAATGCTAACCCACATAAGTGTGGACCAGAGCAGTTAGAGCAGTTTCAGGTTTACAGAACCCGGTTTCCTGCCACTCTCCTTTCCCTCTGTTAGTAACTATTACATGGACGTAGCACAGAGGTTGTAACTGATGGACCAATATTGACACGTTATTAACTGCAGTGTTGAAGTCCAATCCTATATCATATTGTTCTACAGGGTCCATTGCTTTTCATCTACTAAAAGTTCTAGGATACAAATTGGCAAGTTGTGAAATTTCGGAACTCTGGAATAAAGAGAATATGCTACAAGCTTCTAGAAAGAGGACATTTCACAAGAAGAACCAAGCTTCAGAGTGACTTGACATTTCTCAATAGCAATGTTGTGTGGCCTTTTAATTGTATCATCTAGAAAATAATTTTGATTTATTAATTTGTAAGTTGAAGAACACATTCAAAAGATTA
This sequence comes from Glaucomys volans, assembly GCA_020662805.1. Classification (NCBI taxonomy): domain Eukaryota; kingdom Metazoa; phylum Chordata; class Mammalia; order Rodentia; family Sciuridae; genus Glaucomys; species Glaucomys volans. Next base: position 58,739 of record JAJEJO010002253.1, on the reverse strand, counting down.
AACAAACATTTAAGTGTTGGATTTGTGGTCCTTTTTCTAGCCACGATTCAAAGTAGTCATTACAAAGACCATTATTTTTGTATTTTTGGATTACCTTTTACAATTTTTCCCCAATTGATAGTCTATAAGATATCTCAATATTCTCTCAAAAAGCAACATGAGCAAAAATGCATTCTACTGTCATGTATAACCAATTAGAACAGATAAAAAATAAATTTAAAAAATAATATGAACAGTTTTTTATCTTAATTTTACTGACTAAGGTTTGGGGAAATGATCACAAAATTCTCAGAGGTATAACAAAATTACATAGTACAGAAGAAAGGGACAAAGAGCACACATTGATTTTGTTTTCAAATCAATAGTTTACAGTAAATTAAAGGACATCAAGCCTGCTATCTCAGATTGAACTGAGCCCAGAATATTTTATCTAAATGTTGTAACTGAAGATCTCTGAAGGTTTATCTGGATCAGAAATGATATGTGGTTTTGAATCAAATAGAACATAACAAAAAAAGAAAAGAATGAAGGACCCCTCAGAGAATGAATTGAAGAAAGCCTAAAAAGGTGAGCCCCATGATTAAATTTTTATTATCACCAAGTTACCTGTTAGAAAAGTTTCCAATCTTTGAGGTAGAAACAAACAAAAAACATCATGAATTTTTTTTTTCAACCTATAATGGAGTTTAGTGAGCTAGTTCTATACAGTTGCTTTAATGGTAGGAATTGGAGCCCAGTGAGGTATCAGTGTTAGTGGCAGAAGGCATCGCTTACCCATATTTCCCACCAAAAAAAGAACCAGACACAGAAATCAATGGACTATGGGTCTCATTTCCTTGGAAGGAGGGTTCATGGTTAACATCCAAAGTTGGTTATTAATTAGTTAATAAGGGAGACACGAGAGGAGGAGAGTCTGGGGCAAAAGAAGTCAGAGTTGTCTACTCTTGACAATTTATACCAGAAGAAATAAAGTTAGAAAAAGGAAAGCAACAGTACTTGGGGAGACAGGAATGATTAATTACTATTGTAGTTTGAATCTGGAACATCTTGCAAATGCCTGGGCATTGAAGGCTTGTCCAGCTTGATGCTCCTGGGAGGTGATAGAAACCTTTAGGGGCAGAGCTATGGAAGGAAGTAAGGCCACTGGCAGCGTGTCCTTGAAGGGGCTATTGGGACCCCAGACCCTTTCTCTCTTTGCTCTCTGGCTGCCACGAGGTGAGCAGCTTCCTTACCATGTGCTCCCACCATGATGTATGGTGCTGCCGCAGGCCCAGAGGCAATGGTGCCAATGGGTCATGGACTGAAACTTCCAAAACCATGATTCAAAATGAACCTTTTCTCTGTGTACGCTGATTATCTCAGTTACTTATTTTAGAGGCAGAAAGCTAACTAACAATTATCTAATTGCCAATTACATATGAGCATACTGGATTACTTCCAAGAGTGGTCATGGAAAGGTCCAACACAGTTAGATCTTAGAGAATGGGTAGGGGGTGAATGAGTGGATTTTCTACTCAGGTACTTTGTGATGACATAAAATTTAAAGGCAGGCATTTGGGGCAATGGCAATGCTTAGAACAAGAATATGGAGGAAGAGAAGGACTGAACCGATCGAAGGAACCGTGAAAGAAACCAGTTAGCAGAACTGAAATCCTCCTGTGGGCCAGCACCTGCACATATGCTGGAAATGATGACGGATCACACTGGGGTTTAAATAACAGCTAGAAAATTCCAGCTTTGTTCTTAGAGGGAAGCTCCTGGGTTTCTTCAGTGAGGGAGTTCCATGATCAAAGCACTATTTTAGGGGATAATTAGGGTGGTGTGCCTGATTAAAAGAAGCGAGGCGTGCTTGGACTCTAGTCCTCTGCCAAGGTGATGTCATGGTGGACAACTGCGTTCTCTCCCCAGATACCTTTAGATGTTAATGTCGGCCACAGTGGAGCACAACTGGAATGATCTGCAATTGAGCCGTCTCTATGAAATGTAATAGGGATACACTTGCTTTTCATCTTTAGCGATCTTTGGAAGAAGAGTGAGGAGAAACTTTGAAAACACATCACATTGGTCCTGTACAGTCCTTCTGGATATAAGAATGAAAGAGGGAGTTGGTGTCCAGAAAACATGCAGGATAGTGTTGGTTAAGAGTGAAACTGAGGGGAGAGGAAAGTGATGCCAGAAATTGTGTCAGAATTGTGGGTTATGGGAGGTTTTAAACAGAATTGTGACTTTAATTGGTCAGAGGATCTATATTCAAGAAGCCAGGTGTTGTGTCAATAAACTAGAAGAAAAAGAGAGAATGTGCAGTAATTTCCACTCAAAGAATTCAAAGCACCTGTAATTATGAATAGAAGAAGTAATTATAAACGAATTTTAGAGGGCAGATGTCCAATTCACAATCTTCATAGAATCTAAAAGAATTTTTTTGTGGGGGTTAAGAATAAGTCATGCACTTCAAATTAAGAAGTGAAGAAGAAAAAAAAAATAGAGCAGCAGAGTGGGAAGTAGTTACAAGTGTGGAAACAAATGCTTATTTCAAAGAGAAATTCAGGAGCTGGTGGTGCAGCTCAGGGCTCAGCATGTGCTAGGCTCCGATTTCTGTCTATAGTACCAAGAAGGGAGGGAGGGAGGAAAAAAGGGAGGGAGGGAGGGAATCCAATCATTATATAAGTGAAAAAAGAAAGCAGAACTGATCGTCAGTTCAAATCCAGCTTCAGCAACTTAGGGAGACCCTAGGCAACTTTGTGAGACTGTCTCAAAACAAAATATTTTTAAAAAGGGGTTGTTGGATGTGGCTCAATGGTTGTGTACCCCAGGATTCAATCGCTGGTACCATTAAATAAAAATAAATATTACACCTAGTGGAAGGATAAAGGAAAGTAGTTGTTAGTTACTTACAAAATAGTAGATACTTTCAGTTTTGTCTAATAAGCATGCATTGCTCTTCCACAAAGCATCTAGGAAATAGTTATTATTATCATTGGTTTAAAGATGAGGACACTGAAAATGTCCCTTGGTACTTTAACCATATTATACCTCGGTTGCTGATTAGCAATGTATCTGAGATGGACTTTGACCATGGCAAGAAATAGTATTTTTTTCCCCTTTTCCTAGAGTCTTTAGTTTAACCTAGCAGAATGATTCCTTCGGCTTATTTGTTACCCAACTGGTCGATATTGAATGGCAATTTCTTAATATGTTTAGATTTCCAGAAAATGTTTAGATTGCCAGAAAAAATCAGGGAAGCTTCAAGGAGATTTTAGGACTAAGAAATTCATGCTATTCAAAATCTGTTAACATTTCTTCAGCAACCCAGAATTTCTCTTTTAAATACTGCCCAATCTTACTCTGGCTTCCTTTGAACTTGTGAGAGCAGATACAAATTTTTTTTTGTTGTAATTTATTGGAGAAATGAAGCTGGCCTTTTGGGAATATGAATCATGAACCACTGTCATAAAATTAACTTATGTATGGAAACTTTTTGAATAGTAATTCGTTTGGAAAGAAATCTTTTTTTTTTTAATAAGAAAATGAGATTTCTTAAGAATAAAACCCATAGAGATTTCAATGAAAAAAAAAATTGTGTGAATTTGTTTTAATTGTGTCAAGACGGATACAGGATCATCAGTTGCTCAGAATGCTGAAAAGGAACAGTTGTTGAGACAGTAGAAACATATTTTGGAAGAAAATTCAGAAGCCAACCATTTACCTTTCCCAAACCAAATCTTAGTTAAAAGAAAACTTTGCTTTTAGAATCATTAAAAATAGAAGAAAAAAACTACTGTTAGACAACATCTGATTTACTTTTCTGGAAATTATTTTGTTCCAGGGGGGTGGACTATGGAACTTTCTGAGCGAACATGGTTACGGAAACCCTGTGTGATCAGAGCTCAGGCGGGGGGAATGTTTTGACTCTCTTGTTACTATGTGAGGGATGGAATTTTGCAACCAGAAGGTTCCACAGCAGTTGGGAACAACAGTTGTATGAGTAGAAAGCACAAGACAAATGTGTGTGTCCTGTTACTCTTGCTCTGAGCACTACATACCGTGACTGTGCCAAGATTTCCTGCTTGTCTCAATATTTTTTATAATTACCAGCCCTCTTGTGTATAATCCATTAATAGCAAAAACAACAACAAAAAAAAAACCCAAGCAAAAACAAAACAAAATCCAAATCTTACAAATGATATCTACACTGTCTTTAGATTAGACAGAGACCTGGGTAGCTGATAAGCACCACCCACCCACCCCTCAAAAGAGCCTTAATTAGATGCTTTATTACTACATTTGTTCCATTTTCAGTCATGAACCATAAATCAAGCTCCACCTCCTCTTGCAGAAATTAAAGCAGCTGAACCGTAAAGAGTATCTGAAACATGTCAAGGCTTACCATGAGCTTCACCATGTCAAGGTTTACTCGTCTTCCATTCTCCTGCTCACGTCTCTTACTTGTGAATTAACATTACATTCATTTCCCCTAGCTTCTAGAATGTTCATTCTGTTCACTGCTCCTTCTCCAACTTTTCCCAAGTTGGACTTTGACTCTGGATTCTTGGGTTCCTTTATATTGACACTCATAGACATTTGGGTACCACAGGAACTATTATGAGAAGAAGATGCCAATAAATTAAAACTACACATTTATAGCCATGGGTTTTTATGTACAGAAAATTAGACAAAGTAGTACAGAACTGCACAGCAGAGAATTTAGGGAAGGGAAAAATTGATGGCTTAAGGGATGTTTGCCAGAAGCAATTCAGTTGCAAAATTTGATTCAACAAGCAGGCATCTGGAGAGAGTTTTTTAGAGCCCAACAACATATTTTGCAAAGTCAGAAGCTGGTGAGTTTGGGTTCTGGTAAGATTTGGGAAAATGGGATGTTTGCGTGGGAGGCAGACCAACGGGCATAGTCTCTCCAGGCCAGTACCGAGTACCACTGAGTACTGATTTTCTCTCTCCCTTCCTAAGACTTTGCCTGATTTTTAATCCTCTTTAACTCAACGATTATACCAACACAGAAAGGAAAGGAAGGCATATAGACTGAGTTTGGAAGGATCACTTGGTAAATAACTTTTCTTATAAATCACTATTTAAAACACTTTGCCATTTTTCTTTTCTTCTTCTTTGGTACTAGAATCCAGTACCAAAGATTGAATCCAGGGGCGCTTACCCACTAAGCCACATTTCCAGCCCCTTTTAAAACATATTTTATTCAGAGACAGGGTCTCGCCAAGTTACTTAGGGCCTCACTAAGCTGCTCAGACTGGCTTTGAATTTGCAGTCCTCCTGCCTCAGCCTCCCAAGAAGCTGGAACTATAGGTGTGTGCTACCATGCCTGGCTGCCATAGTTTTCTTAATTTTATACACATTTCTTTCCTTCCTTCCTTTCTCCCCCACAAAATGCTTAAGTCACAAAATCTCTATCAAAACTTTGGTACAGGAGAATTTCTTTTTAAATCTAGGAATGAAGATTAAGAGCAAGCAAAGGACTTGTGGTTGCTGGTGAAACTCAGGGTGAGGGGCTTAAAGGAAAAGGACTTGATAGCAGGAGGAAGAGGGGGAGAGGATGGGCCCCAAGTTCTCCAGCCACGCTCTGCCAGGAGCCAGCCATTCCGTATTTTGGCTTCCCTGGTCTACAGTGTGAGCAGATCCCTTTTAACTATGTTACATAATTTTGAGTCCAGAAATAAAGATATATAAGGACATTCAAAGGAAAATATAAAAGCAAGAAAACAAGTTGACATGAAAGGCTTAGGAACCAAACTGGAAGGTGAGCAGGATTCAGACTTCAGTACGCACTGGACATTCATTTCAGTACTGTTCTAGGTGGTAAAGACACACTGGAGAACAGAACAAGACCCCTCACTCATGGTCCTCGTGCTAGTTGAGGGTGGAGAAACGACGAACATGGAAACCACTAAGATAATTCTAGATTGTTAGATGTTGTAAAAGGAATGAACTAAGTGAGGAGATAGAGGGTTTGGGACATGGCAGGGGAATCCACACTTTAGATAAATAATGCTTAATTTACATATGATCAGGAAAATGAGAACCCCAAATCCTTTGGCAGTCAATAAAATGCCTTTATTTACAGCATACCAAGATGGTGTTCCACAGTTTGAGAACTCTTTCACTAGAGATATTGAACAGGAGAGAGCACAATACTATTTTAAGAGTTAATTAGGAATGATTCTTTCTGGAAACATGAACGATTAGAACAAACTGCTTTTGGTCCTTTTCAAGCACCCAACAAACCCCCTTCCTAGGTTGGCATGAACCTACAACTCCATGTGAAAAGACTCCTGGTGTCAGCTGTGGACTGAGTCCTGTCTCTGCCCAAATCCCTGTGTGTAAGTGCCAATGTGACTGATCTGGAGATAGGATCTTTAGGAGGTTAACATGAGATGGACAGTGGGGCCCTCATCCCATGGGATTAGTGTCCTTCTAGGAAGAGGCACCAGAGAGCTCTTTCTCTCTCCTCCCTCTTTTCCATGACTATGCACCATCTCCAGGAAGCCCTTGGGAGGATGCCCTGAAAAGGTGGGCCTGTGCAGACCAGGAAGACGGCCCTCAGGAGACACTGAACCTGCCAGGAACCTCATCTTGGACTTCTAAACTCCAAAACATGAGGAAATCGATGTGTGTTGTTTAGGTGGTATTAGTCATCTGAGATGACTAATAGAGGGTCTCAGAGTGATTGTTATTTCCACATCATTAGATTATGGATAAGGTTGGATTATTTTTGTAGAATGCTGTTTGTCCCTTTTTAGTGTTCCTTAGGATGCTCTCTGTACACATTGCTTATGGAGAATTCTGCTGAGAACTCTTAGTATCACTTCCGTCAATTACATCTAGTCTTCCCGGCCCGCCCCATGAAACAGGTAGTGCACCAAATAATACTCATTAAACAATCGTCCTCATTGTCGAAGTAGATGCTTTTCAATGAATCAGTCTCCCTTTAACAGTAAGATTAACTCTAATAACATTGGCATAAATGTGAATTAAATCTCCTTGAAACTAGACATGATTAAACTCAAAAACATTTTCTCTTCTCCCACTTAAACATCCCACTATTTTATCTCCATGTCCATGACACAAGCTAACAAGTTCTCCAAACTTGAACTATGGACTTTTAAAAAAAAAAAATTCCTTTTTCCTTCTTTGTTCTACAGATGTAGAATATTAGAAAGTTACTGTAATCTGTTTTTCACAAAGCACACTCTTTATGAATTTTAGAAACGCTAAATAATTTCAGTCTCTGCTTGTTCATGTGCAGGAGGGTGTATGGTGGGGGCTAAGTTCATACAGGAGAGCCGGCTCGTTGTAAGCTCTTGGTAACTGATCACTACCACCACTACCGTAAGTCGTACTACCAGTACAAGACTGTAGCTTTTGTAACCAGCTTCTGCATCTATCCTAAATCCATCAGTGGCAATAACTTTCCCTTAAAAGACCATTCTCAGTCCAGATGTCTTCAAAGGACTACCAACTGTTTGCAGTATCATGTCTTAATTCCTTCCAAATGATGACTGAATCAGCTCTTCTCGGGTTGCCTAGTGCCTGCCCACTCTGTCTTTATAGCTCATTACTAGAGAATCTCCCTTCCCATTTGTGGGGACAGTCCAGGTGTAAGGCTCCCATCTGGGCATAATTATTAATAGCTTCCCTTTCACTCTCAAGTGGCCTGGTTTGGGTGGTTCTCCTTTCACATTTGCTTGGACTTTCTGTTCTAGGTGGAAAAAATCATCACACACAGTTCACTTGTTCTCCCCTCCAAGCTATTTCCCTCCCCTGGAATGCTGTCCTCATAGCTGCCAAATCCGGAACTTGCCTTCAAAAATCCCACTGAGAACTCACCCTCAGGATGGAACTTTCTCTGCTATTCCTGCCCTCTGCACAACCAGAAACCTCTCAGCAATCATGTAAATAACTGTGTATAACTTTAATTGGCTCTGTTTATAAGCTTCTTCTTGTATCTTTTTTCCCTCCAGGTATTTTTCCGTGTGTTTATCCAGTCTCCATTAATTTGTAAACTCCCAGAGGGCAAGGCTGGTGTTGTCATAAAGGGGATGGGCAGGTAAGGATGAACGGAAGTCAGTGCTGTTCTTCTTCCTTACTAACCTGTTTAAAAACAGAGGGGGGGAAAAAAAAAGCATCTTTGGTTAGTGCTTTGTTAGTGATGGTCTGGAGTCTGCTACCCTAACACAAAAATACATCCAGCTTTTGCTATTGACCAGATAAGCAACATAAAATCAACAGTTACAAGCTCTCCATAATGTGAGTGGGAAGGTGTGTGGATATTTTGGCGCACAAGGGAATCTATGATGCATGCAAGCCATGTTATTATAGTTTATACTCTTCAGGGGTATGTCTTTGTCTCTTTCAGGCTGCAGGACTATCTCAGGAAGCAAATAAAATCTACTTTCAAAACTGAGATCTAAAAACTGAACAAAGCTGCACCAAACATCCATTGTATGGTAAGTTTGTACTATGGAGGGAAATGAAATGAATCTAATTTAGGAGGCCGCCTAATGTGTGTCTAACATTGAAAACAAAACAAAACAAAAAAAGCCACAGGACCCAACTCTCCAAGATCACTGATAGCTGGATAGTTCTTTCAGCCCAGGTAACAAAGGGAATCCTCTGTGAATATTCTCCTCACTGCAGGGCTTAGAAGTGGGGATCCTTTACCGTGACCACCTGCTACCCTCGCTCTCAACTGGCATATAAAGTGCGAATATCTGTGCATTACTCTCTGCGCAAAGCCCAAGGTATAAACCCACGTAGGCGGTGCGCTAGATAACATCAAAGCCCCAGGCAGGGACCAGAAAGGGGGGGGGGGCAAAGGCAGCCGAGAGAACGAAGCGCCTCCCCCTAGCATTTCCTCTCACGCCCACTTCCAACCTAGGAGGCTTTTGGTTTCTGCTTTTGTTGTTTTTAAAATTAAAAGTTAAACCCAGGAAGCTTTGGATCAGACTTTTTGCGTTGCAGTTCGGGTAAGTTTTCCTCTCGGTTCTTTTGTCTGGCGCCTGGCTTGGGAAGAGCCTGGGCGTGGGACAGAGTTGGCAGAGCGTGCGGGGAAGGTTTTGTCGCCGGGTTGCCCAGAGGAGGAGGGGATTCGGCCGGTGGACGGGAAAGCCCAGCGCGCGCGGAGGGCGGAGGGCGGAGGGGAGGGACGGGCAGCGTGACCCGGCGGCCGGCGGGGAGGAACCTCCGGGATCTCCGCGTGGCGGTGGCGGTGGCGGTGGCTGTGGCGCTGCCTGGCCGCGCGCAGGGCGGAGGGCCGGGGCCGCGGGGCCGCGCCAGGGGGGAGCCCGAGTCGGGCGGGGCCGGGCGGCCGCGTGGGAACCGGGACCCGGGCCGCGGCCCCGGGGTGGAGTTGTGCTTTCCCCAACCTACTCAGCGAGAAAAATGCGTGTAGAACCTCGCAGTGACACTGATCTCCTTCAAACCCCGCTGCCCGCAAGCGTTCACATGCCAGTTGGGATGGAACCCGAGAGAACTGGGCCCCTGGGAGCCTGCCTCCCCCACTTTGCAGATAATGGTCCCCCACTCCCCCACTGTTCCGGATTTTTGACATTTACATTATTGACGTTTATCATTCACATCTATCTCCTGGTTCACCCCTCCCCTTCAGTGTATTTGATATATTTTGAGAACCAATATTGAATTTGCCACTAAACAAGCCGGAGCAAGCTACTTTATAACCTAGTTTATTTCCTTGCATTCTGGTATCCAGGAAGTCAGAATTGTAGGCAAAGAAATTGCAGTTAGAAAATTCGAAAACTTACTGGGAGTGTTCCGTATGGTATATATTTCAAAGAAAAGTTGAATATTGGTTTTCTGCTCAAGGGAAAAAAAATGAAATGACAAAATCGATTGTAATTCAAAATTGCATGCATAGATTTTGTTCCAAAGTTCGTGGCAACGCTAAATCCTAAATAGATGTTGTGTTTGTAGTGTATATTTCTGTTGTGTTCGACAACTATTGATTAGATTATTCATGCAGTTAATATTTTTGACTTCTCTAATGACGCAAACTCGACTTATTATTAATGGACCTAGATGATTAGCTATACTTTTACATTTAATTGCACATGTAGTTTTTGATTCCTAAAACCCACCTGGAGAGTTATATGATGTACTTCTTGTGATTGCAATTCATTGGATAGCATTTCATTTCGTAAGAGATGATTATATCACATTGAAAATTAAAAGGTGTAGGGTTAGTATAGACTAGTTGTCATTCTAAATTTGCAGTTGGATGATCTTTGCTCCTATAGCCGGCCAAATTTACTCTCTGGTAGGCATATTTTCCCTTTTGCATAACATTATTTTTGGCTCTAAACTCGCCATTACTGAGTATTCCATTTTTAATCATTCCCATTCTGGGGCTTTGAGAGCTTTTCTTAGTTAGCTCAAATGAGCTAGGGGTTGGATTTCCTCTGGGGAATTTTAGGGGCATGGGTCAGGAAAGACCCAGACATCTTTATGGAAGCCTAAGGGAACAAAAAAATTTCAAGTTTGCACAGCTGACCAGCTGTTTTTAGTGGGTGTATGATCGTTTACCATTTTTTCCCTTAAAAGGGGAAAACAGTTTGGTTTTATTAAAGAACCTTCTTTTCTTTTTTTGCATCTAAATTTTTGTCTTTATTCCTTCCAGGTTCGAGGTGCCCCATTAAACCACTTTTGCCTGCTTTTTAAGGGGTACATGTGGAATTTGTGAGCCCCAAACTACTAACATTTTTAGGTCTATTCTCGAAAACTATTTTTCTTATTCAGGTCCTGCCCCTCTTATTTCTTTTCCATAATTTCCACTCCTTGCTTCCTCTACTGCTTTCTAGCAGTCGGGGACAAACTCTGGTTTGCAGTAATTACTCCCTCTTCCCCTTTCACTGCTCCCTTGCAACCCAAGAGTTGGGTGGGCTATCCAGCCCTGCACCCCACTTCTGTTCCTGAGCTTCCCTCCCCTGTTAGCACCAAGCTGTCAGACGGGCAGGCAGGGGTTAATTGCGCTCGCAGCTTTGGCTCAGGGAAGCACCAGCGGGTTTGGAGCGGCCTCTGGAATAACCTTGGCTTTCCTCGCTCTTTTAATAGAACATCCGCCACCAAAAAGTGGTTTCAGTTCAGGGTTAATAATATGTCCCCTTCTACCCTCCAAACCAACACCCCGCCCCCCTCTGGTTTTTTTAAGTTGTTTTTCAAAGTTAATGAGTTTCAAGTTTCACAATGATTTTCCCCTTCCCTCAACGCGTTGCTGAGGAAACCCCCTTGGGGTCCCCCCTCCCTTGTTCCTCCCCCTCCCCCAGTCGGCCCGGGCGAGGGGCGGGGCTGGGAGACCCCATGACGTCACCGGGCCGGCCCACATCCTGCTTTGGAAAGTAAAGAGACGGTAAAGAGAAACTACTGCCCCGCCCGTCCCCGCCCCTCTTCCCGGACCAACCGCCCCCAACTGCGCGACCCGGCCAGGCCTCCCCGGGCCGCGTGACCGGCTGGGCCCGCCCCTCCGCCCCCGCCCGGCGCGAGTCTCCCTTGCAAGCGCGACCCCGGGCTCCCGCCCCTCGCGTCCCTAACCCCGCCCCTCCCCCTCGAGCCGCGCCTTCCGCGCCCCCCCTCAGTCCCTGCGGCGGCGGGGCGGGGCGGTCCGCGGGTGGGTGGCGGGGCAGCGTCGTCCCGGGGCCGCCCCGCCGGGGAGACCCGGGGCACTGGCTCCACGCGAGCGGCGGCCCGGGCACCCAGCCCGCCCCCCGGCCCGGGCGGAGCAGGCGGCCGCGCCCGCCTGGCGGGTGTTCCCCGCCCCTCCCCCCGCGAAGCCCCCGCCTCAGGACGCCCCCTCCCCCGCCTGCGCCCGCGCGTCGCAACCCGCGGCCTCCCCGCCTCCGCCCCCGGGGATCCCCTGCCGCCCCGCCCACCCGCGGGAAAGCCTCGACCTTCGCCTCCCTCCCCCGCGCCGCTCGGCCCGCGCTCCTCCCGCCGTCCCTAAAGACGCCAAACGTGCCCTACTCTGCCCCGGGGGAGAGGTAAAGCCCGTGCCCGCCCACCGCGCCCCGGGTCCCGCGGCCCGCCCGCCCCGCCCCGGTGCGCGCCCCCGGCCCGCCTCCCCGGCCCGGCCGCCCCCTCCCCAGCCGCCGCG